>JACBFG010000019.1:1542116-1581603 GCA_013435955.1 Diaporthe sp. HANT25 | reverse complement strand
TAATTATTTTAAATATACTCTTTATTTAACCTTTAATTTACTATAGTTACTAATCTTATAAATATAAACTCTTAATAAACTAAAATAAGGTTTATATAATTAACTATATAAAAAAAATAAATTAAAAATTAAAAACCTTTTTAATAATAAAACTCTTTTTTTAAAAGTACTTTTTTTTAAAAAAGATTACTTTTTAATTATTAATAATAAGTCTTATACTTTAGTATAATAGCTAACTAAAATAAAATCCTTTATTTTATTTCTTAATAATATTCTCTTTTAAAATTTAATAATTTAATAAGCTATAAATTTAATTCTATATTAGATTTTTATAATCTAATTAATTTCTTTTTAGCTAAAAAATAAGATAAATAAGAAGTTAAAATTAAAGTTATTAAAATTATTAAAATTATTAAAGTTATTAAAGTTATTAAAGTTATTAAAGTTATTAAAGTTATTAAAGTTATTAAAGTTAAAAAAGTAGTTCTTAAAAAGTACTTAAGTATATATAAGAGCTATTAATAAAATTAAGTACTTATTAATAGTATATCTTATTCTAATACTATAGCTACTATTTAACTAATACTAATAAGTAAAAGAGTCTAAATATATATAATATTATACTAAATAAATTATACTCTTTTCTTTATATATACTTAAACCCTTATAATTAGCCTATACTATAATAAAGTTATATAATAATAAGAATAATAAAATTACTAAGTAATAATATTAGTAATAATACTATTAGCTTTAAGTATAAGCTAGCTATTTTAATTATATAGCTAAAATTAAAGTATATAAGGATTTCTTTAGCTTTATTATAATTTAGTATATTTAAGTTAAACTATAAGGCTATTTACTATTAGATTTTATATTATAAAGCTTATAAGGCTTTTATATTTACTATTACCTTTTTTATTTCTATATAGTATAAATTCCTTACTAAGCTAAATACTCTTAACCTTAATACTATTAGCTTACCTTTTAAGCTATTAATAAACCTAATAAACTAAGTAAATATTATATAAAGTAAACTAAGTTTTTATAAGTTTTATTAAAATAAGCTAAAGCTAACTTATAAATAATATATTATAACCTTAAGGCTAAAAATAGCTATTACTTAAAGGCTTATTTTATTAAATATAAGCTTACTAAGGATTACTAAGCTTACTTTTATATATTAGTAAAATAAATAATTAAAATAAAAGTAGCTATTATAGTATTCCCTTACTTAAAAATAAATAATATTACTAAGTTTAAGCTTAATAATATTAATATTAATATTATAATAAATAATATTTATAATATAAAAAAGTTTAATAAGAGCTAAATAATATTCTTATAAAAGAAAATAATAAAGTAATTTATAACTAAGTATATAATAAAGTACTTAATAAAGTAAGGTATACTTATAATAAAAAAAAAAGAGATTATTTTTATTAAGAATAATAATACTTAAGGAGTTTCTAGCCTTAGCTTATAGCCTAATAGCTATTATAAGGCCTTAAGATTAAAAATAACTAAAGTACTTAAGTAATTTAGTAATAAGAAAATATTAGCTATTTATTAATAGTATAGTATTATAAATAGTAGTAATAAATTATATAATTATATAAGGTTTCTATAGTAAATATACTTATTAATAAGCTATTATAAATTATTAATTATATAGTATAATAGCTAATTTTTAAGTATAACCTAATTATTCTTATATTTTATACTAATTCTAAGTTTTACTAAAAGCTTTATAAATATAAAAAAAACTTTAATATTAATATAAATAAGTATAATATAATATATTATTATATAACTTTAAAAGTAAAGTATTATTATTAGTAATTTAAAAAACTAAAGTATTTTCTTAAATTAATAAAGTTAATAAAGAAAAAAAGACTATTTATAGGCCTAATAAAGTTATCTTTCCTAATTATAAAGATCTTAAAGCTACTTTATAATTATAAGTTATAAAGTAAATATATAACTTAATTAGTATATTACTAAGTATAAATATAATAGCTATTAATTAATTTTAAACCTTTATACTTATAAATAAGCTATTTATTAAAAAGAAATTAAGGCTTTTATAAATATACTAATAAGTAAAAAGCTTTTAAGTTTTATAGCTACTAGTATTAATAACTAATAAAAAAATATATATATAAAAGAAATATTTTATATATAAGATATTATTTATTACTAAATTAATTAGCTAGTAATTTAAGTAATAACTTAGCTATTATACTTACTAAATTATAAACTAATAGCTAAAGAAAGCTTAAGCTTAAAAAAAAAGCCCTATAATTCTCTAGCTTAATAAAAAGTAAGCTAAAAATAATATATAATACTATATAATATATAATAGTTTTACTAGTATAATAAAAGATAAGAAGTTTAAGTAATATTAATAGCTATATATAAATTCTAGTATTATATTTATTTATATTATTAATACTATTATATTAATATATATTAAATTTAACTATATTTAGTTATTTAACTAATACTTTATATACTTTTTTAATAAGTATTACTTAAATTTAACTATTTTAATTATTAAAAGAATAAAAAAGCTCTTAATTACTTAGTTATCTTATTAACCTTTATTCTTAATATTAAGTTATTAAAAAATTTATATTTAAAATATAAATTAAATAATAGATTTACTAAGCTAGCCTTTAGTATTTTTAATAAAACCTTTAATATAAGTTATTTTATAAATAAGCTTTTAAAAGCTTTTAATTTTAAAACTAAAATAAGCTTTTAATAACTAAGAATACTTTTAATCTTCTAAAATTAAATTTAATTACTTAATTAATAAGTAATAATTATATTATTTAAATAAGCTATTTAGTTAAATATTAATTCCTAAAAATTAAGCCCTAAATATAATTATAAACTATTTAGTAATATAGCTAATACTATAGCTTAAGTACCTAAGTAGTATAAAATATATAACCTACCTTATTATAAATTACTAGCTATTTATTATATTATATAATTTATAATAATAGGAAACTATATAATATAAAGTAAATCTTAATATATTTTAATAAAGCTTTACTATAATATATTTCTTATAAATAAGTATTTTTTAGATTTTAGGCTAACTAGGTAAGTTATAATAGTCTTATATAGTCTTACTAAATATACTAATATTATTTATAAAAATACTCTTAAAATAAGCTTTTAACTTCCCTTATTTAATAGCTATATTTATAAAATATACTTTTATTATTAAAAATATATAATACCTTAGTATATAATAAAATAATTAATTAAGTAAAGCTTAAAAATTATAATATTTAAAAAAATATATATAGTTCTTACTTAATTTATATAATATCTTAATTAAAACAAGTATAATAAAATATAAATATACCCTTAATATTACTACTTACTATAATTAAAACTAATTAAATTCTTATACTAATTATTTTATAATTTAAAAATTAAAAATATAAAAAAACCTATTATAATATAAATTACTTAACTTATTAATATATTAAAGATAATAATATAATTACTTAAGCTATACTTAATACCCTTAAAGCTAATTCTATAATAACCTTATATATATAATACTATAAGAATTTATAATAATTAAATTATAATAACTAGTACTTTATAATTAAGTTTATATAAGCCCTTTATCTTTAATTTATAGCTATATATACTCTTATTAAAATATAATATATTAAAAATAAATAATAATTACTTACTAAAATAAAGGTATATTAGTAAAATAATAATAAAATTAAAACCTTTTTTATTATCCCTTAATATATAAAGTAGCTTAATATAATTAACTTAATAATAAGAACTATAGTTATTAAAATATATAATTAAATTACTTTATTTTTATTTTTATAAAAAAAAGTTTAAAAAACTAAGTAGCTAATCTTAATATACTAACTAAAGGTAACCTAATATTACCTTTTATATAAAAAGAAGGTTTATTAAAAATTATAAGGCTTAGGTTTAATTTCTTTAGAGTATAAGTATACCTATAGCTAATATAGCTAGTATAGCCTTATTATATATATATTTTTACTCTTATAAATATAATACTATACTAATATAAGAGTTATACTTCTTAAATAATAAGCTACTTCTTTATATAAGCTTTTTATTTAAATATTTTTCTACTTATTAAGATTTAGTATTATACTTTATAATAACTACTTCTTTAATAAAATATTAAGCTAATATATTAATAAAGCTAATATTAAATAATTATTATAAGTTTATAAAAACCTTATATTAAAATAATTTAATATTTTTAAGTAATATTAAAAGCTCTTTACTATTCTATATTACTTATTTTCTTATTTTAAAATAAGACTTATACTTAAATAAATTAAATATAAAGTATATATATAGTAAATAATAAGGAATTTAAATAAATTAAGATATATAATATAAAAATAGTAATTTCTAAAACCCCTTTTATAATTAAAGTTTATATATATACTTACTTTAAATATAATAATTATATATTTACTATACCTAATCTTTCTTACTATAATTAATAGCTATAATAATATTCTAATTAATAATATATTTAAAAATATACTTATTTACTTAAATAATAATACTATACTTAAATAATTAAAGTAAGCTAATAAAAGTAATAAATTACTATAAGTATTACTATTATTAAGAATTTATAATAAAAGAAAATAAGATTTATAATAAATAATAAGTAAGATATCTTTATTTATCTAGTTTTAAAAATTATAATAATATAAAAAGAATAATTAAAAGGAAAATAATAATAAAAATATTAATAAATAATAAAAATATTATAATTCTTCTTTACTTAGTATTTATAATAAATAATAAGGTATTTAAGTAAATTAAAGAATATATATTATAAAAATAATATCTTTTAAAACTTACTTTATACTTAAAACTTATATATATATTTACTTTAAATATAAATAATTATATATTTAGCTAACTTAGTTTTTTTTACTATAATATAATAATAATCCTTAAACTTATTATTTATTAATTAGCTAGTTATTAGTATAAAGGTCTTTAGCTACTATCTTTCTTAATCTCTTATTTACCTAATAACCTACTA
This sequence comes from Diaporthe sp. HANT25, assembly GCA_013435955.1. Taxonomy (NCBI): domain Eukaryota; kingdom Fungi; phylum Ascomycota; class Sordariomycetes; order Diaporthales; family Diaporthaceae; genus Diaporthe; species Diaporthe sp. HANT25. The sequence continues at coordinate 1,576,514 of JACBFG010000019.1, read as the reverse complement.
TATTTATTTTAATAAGTATTTTTTATTTTCTTAAGTAATAATCTTTATATTATATATAAAAAACTAGCTACTAACTAATATACTATATTAGCTTTCTTATTTAAAAACCTAGTACTTACTAGCTCTTACTAATATTCTTATTAAGATAAATAAGCTTATTTATATTAGCCTTTTAAGTATCTTTAAAGTTAAATTACTTTATTAAAGCTATATACTTAGTAATAAGCTATATATTAATATATAAGAGATTATTAAGCTACTTAAAAAAGCCCTTATAAATAAAAATCTCCTTAATTTTATTAATATATAATTAAAAAATACTTAGTTTATATTATTTAAGTAAAGTAGAATTAATATACTCTTATAGCTTTTATATTCTAAAGTAAGTAAAAAATAAAATTCTTAATTAAATATAAGTATATATTAACTTACTATACTAAAGCTATATAATTCTATATAGCTTATATTTAAAAGATATATACCTTTTAAATATAGTTTATATTAATATATTATATAATTTTAATTTATTTAAGTATTTAAATAATATCTTTAAATAATCTTATAAACTATAATATTATATAAAGATTAAACTTAAGATTTATTATACTAATCTTAAGTAAGCTAGCTTAAACTAAAAGCTTTATTTAAAGGCCCTTAAGCTATATATCTTATTAAATAAATTAAGTATTCTTAAAGCTAATATAAAAGATATATATAAATTTTATAATATTTATAACTATATTAATATAAAAGAAAATTAAATAGTTTAAGTTTATTTTTAATTAGTAATAAATTATTAAAATCTTATAATTATATAGTAGCTTTAATAATTTAAGTAAGTATATATAAATAATAATTTAAATAATAAGATAAACTTACTTTAAAGTAAATTACTAAATATAGTATTAAGCTTAACTTTAAATATTATTTAATTTATATATATAAAAGAAAGAAAATAAAAAAGTAAATAATAAAAATTACTAACTTAAATTAATATCTTTAAGAATTTAAAAATATTAAAAAAGAATAAAAAAAAGATTTTAAACTTATTAAAATAATTTATCTTATATATATATTTAGCTTATATACTTAGTATTAAAGTTAAATATTAAAGCTATATAAGTATATACTAATAAAAAGCCTAAGCTTTTTTTATAAATAAAGCTAATCTTTAAAAAAGCTAAAAACTATAATATACTTTTAAAAATATAGTTTTATAATATAAACTTAATTAGGTTTAAATTATAAATAATAATAATAAAATTAAATTAGCTTTATTAATTATTATAGCCTACTTATATATAATAAATTAAACTATTATTATTATCTTTAAGGCTATTTTTAAGCTTTATAAGGCTATTAAACTTCTTTATAATTTATATAATAATAAAATTAAAGTATTAAGCTATATTAAAGATTACTTTTATAATAACCTTAATTTAATTATTAAAGTAATAAGGTTTTTTTTTATTATTACTTATAATATCTTAGCTCTTATAAAGATAAGACTTATTAAAGTAAGTAAGCTAATAGCTATTAAGATTACCTTAAATAAAATAAATAACTTAATAATACTTTATAAATACTTTTTATAAATAAACCTTATAAATAACTATTAATAGCTTAATATAAATATAGCTTATTAAGTTATACTTATTTTTATTACTTAAGATATAATTTATAACTTTATTAAATAATATTAATATAATAAGAATTCTTTAAATATAATTTTTAAACTATAAGTTTATATTAAGCTTTTATTTAGTTAACTTTAATATAATATTATTACTTACTTTAATATAATTTAAAATACTATTAATATAAAGTATAACTTAATAAAATATAATATAAAAATAAATATTAGCTAAAATACTAAATAATAGCTTATTATAATATAAATTAACTTTAATTTTTATATATAATTTAAACTTACCTTTAATAATATAAATTTATAAAATTTAAAAAGTAAAGGCTACTAAAGCTTAATAATATAAATATTAGTTAATCTTATTATAATTCTACTTTTTATACTTATAAATATCCTTAATAACCTTATACTTTATAAATAATACCTATAAGCTATAACCTATAATACTTTATTATTTATACTTTTATCTTTAATTCTAATATAATAAAATATAAATTCTAAGCTTAAATACTTTTATAAAAATATCTCTTTACTTATTTTAGTAATATAATAATTAACTATAGTTATTATAATATTACTATAAATAAACTTTAATATAAAAATACTTTTATTTATAATAATACTTAATTTTTACTTATAATAGCTTTATAGCTTAATATTTATAAATATTAATATATTAATAACTAATTATATAAAGAATACTAATTAGCTATAATACTAGTACTAAAGTATAGTTATTAGTATAAGATTATATAATATATTAAATAATTATTTAGCCTTATTTTTTTTTATCTTAATTAAGTTAAATTATTAAAAGCTAAAGTAATTAATATTAAAACTAAATTACCTTATTATAATAAGCTATAAGGTAAAGAAATAAAAAAAGTTATTATTAAAAACTCTATTAAAAAATTATAATAAAGTATAATAATATTAGCTACTAATAAGTATATATAGAGGTTTTAGTATAAGTCTTTTTTTTTATACTTAATACCTTCTTAATATATAATTTATTATTAGCCTTAAATAAAGAAAATATAAGTTATCTTACTTAATAAATAAAAAAAATTTAAAATATATATTTTTATAGAATTAAGTATAAGGTAAGCTATATAGTTTTAGTACTTAAAGCCTATATATAAGCTAATATATAAAATAATAATAATATTAAATAAAATCCCTATAATATACTATAAGCTTTTAGTAATTATTAAATCTTAAGATATAAAATATAGAAATAAAATAAAAAGGAACTTAAAGAATAAGAACTTAAAGAATAAAAACTTAAAAAATAAGAATTTAAAGAATAAAAACTTAAAAAATAAAAACTTAAAAAAGAATAAAGAGAAAGCTATAAATTAAATTTTAGAAACTAAGTAGTTAAAAAAAGACTATAAAAAATAAAAAAAAACCTATAAACTTTTATTTTACTTTTTTCTTAATATTTAATTTAAGTAAACTCTTATATTTCTAAATACTTATATAAAGAAATATTAAGCTTTTTTAATTACTAAAATTATAAAATAAATTAATATTAGTAAATAATTATTAGTTAAAGCTAAAAAATATTATATTATATCTTCTTTAGCTTATAAGAAAGAAATACTTATACTTATAAATTATAGCTTAACTAATATTAATAAATTAAAAACTCTTTATAAAATATTAATCTTTAATAAAGCTACTTATTTTTATTATAATAAGTTATTAAAGTATAAGTTAAGCTTTACTTTACTTTTTTAATATTTAACTATTTACTTATTCTTACTTTATTAAAAAAATAAACTTAAAGCTTTTTATAAAGAAACTTAATATATAAGAAGTACTTATATAAGTAAATAAAAAAGGTATATTAAAAAAGATTTATTAAGAATAAAAAGATACTTTAATATATAGTATAACTAAAATATATAGAGTAAAATTACCTTAAAGCTATTTTATTTAAACTCCTATATATAATTTAAATAAAAATTAACTATAATATAAGATATACTTATAAAGAAATATATTTTAAATTATTAAAATATTAAAGAAAAGTATAATCTTAAAAAAAGGTATATTATAATTAATAAAAGTAGTAAAGAACTATATATTTAATAAGAAGTTTAATAAAATAAAATTACTATAACTTAAATATATATAAATATAGCTTTATATATAAATATAGCTAAAATAAAAAACTATATTCTTTTAAATAGTAATAATAAATAAAAGAAAATAGGCTTAAAAGCTTAGCTATATATCTATACTATACTTACCTTTAAGTTATAAATAATACTATACTAAGTTTAATAATATTAAAATAAAATACTTTTTTAAAAGCTAAGATTAATACTTATATATACTTAACTTAATTATATTAAATTACTATACCTTTATATTTATAGTAATTTACTATATTTTACTAAATAAATTATTATATTTATTAACTTTCTTTCTTTATTATATAAATTACCTCTTTATTAAAGCTCTTTAGAATTAAAAAGGTATTAAAGAATAAGTAATTATAAAGAAATATATTTTTAATATATTTATTTTTTTATTTATCTTTTTAATCTTTAAGTACTACTTAATAAGTATTTTATATATAATAAAAAAAGAAATAAAGGCTTATTATAGTATTTAATATAAATTAAACTATAAGAAAGTTAAAAATATATTAAGTTTAAAATAAAATAGTAATTAGGCCTAAAGTATTAATAATATAATAAAGTTTATATTAAATTCTTAAAATATTAATATTAAGGTTATTAAATAAGGTTTAAAAAAGGTATTAATAAGTAAGAATAAGAGGTAAAAAAAGAAAGAATACTTAATTATAATATTTAAACTTAATACTTAATTAAGATACCTTATTAGCCTAGTTAGCTAAGCTTAATATTTTAATTAAGTATTAAGAATACTTAATATAAAGCTATATTTTTAGCTTAATTAAATTAATCTTTAAGCTTTAGTTTATTATACTTAATAAGTAGTTTTATTCTTAATCTATATATATATAAAGCTATATATAGTTCCTTTATATAATAATAAATAATTAAAAACTTAGTATTAAGTAAAAGAAAAAAAAATAATATTAATTATAATAGCTTAAAAAAACATTTTTAACTTATAGCTAAGAAAATATAAATAGCCTTATAATAACTATATAGTAAGAACTATTTTTAGTATTATTATAAATTAATAATATAAGTAGCTTAAAGACTAACTTAAAGTTTAATAATTTAATTATAATATAAAAACTAAATTAGTTTTAATAAAAATTTTTTATAAAATATAATAATCTTATAAATATAATCCTAATTAAAATCTTCCTTTTTTTATATTTATATTAATATAAATTATAAGCTTTTAAGAAATCCTTATTAAATAAGCTAATATAATAATTTAATAACTAATAATTATACTTAATAAAATATTCTTAAAGAATAATATTTTTATAATAATATATTTTATTAATTATATAATTAATTATTATTTTAATTAACTTTATTAATAATATATTTTAATAAGTAAGTATAATTATATTATTAATATTTAGCTTTATTCTTTAAGTAAATATAATAACTTAATTATAAAACTTAAGTAATAAAAGCTATATTATTAGAATAATAATATTTAATTTAATATTAATAAGAATTATATTAACTTTAATAACTTATTTAATAAAAAAATTAATAATATTATAAAAAAACTATTATATAATAAAGATATTTATTACTAGCTTTAACTAAATATAAGATAGCTATAATATATTATAAAATAATTATAATAAAGGCTAGCTATAAAGTAAGTAATATAAACTTACTTATTATATTATAGCTAAATTTTTTAATAATAATATATATTAACTTAGTATTATAATAATATTATTTATAAGTAACTAAAAGTACTTTTTTACTATATTCCTTATAGTACTAATATAGTATAGTAAATTAGAGATTACTAACTTAAATATATTTAATAATAATAGCTAAAGGCTTAATAATTAGCTAGTATTATTATATATTAAGTATTATAAAATAGCCTTAATACTTTTAGTTCTTTACTATATTATATTAGCTTACTTATAGCCTATATTTCTTATAAATTCTAACTACCTAAGCTTATAAGTAAGGCTTTTAAAGCTTTAAATAATAAATTTATATATATACTTTATAAATTTAAACTTAAAAACTAAATATTTATATTTAAATATAATAAGCTATAATAGTTTTAAAATTAAGTAATATAAATTAATAAGTTAATACTTTATATTTATAATAATAATAAGTTTTATATTAAAAATAATAAGCTTATATATAAATAAGTTAATTAGTAAGTTTAAATTATAAGTTAGTTATTAAAAAAGAAAAATATAATACTTATATATTTAATTATATTAATAAAGCTTAAGCTTTACCTTAAGATTACTTTAAGTATAATTAACCTAATATAAATTTATAAAATTAGCTTTATAAGGAGTTTAAATAAGTTTATATAAAAAAAGTTACTTCTTAACTTATTTTAATATTAATATTATTAAATTTATAATAAATAATAATTATAAAAAGTTTTAATTATTATAAATAAACTATAAGTATATTTTAATAAGATATTATAGAATTAAGTATTAGTACTAAAGGTAATATACTTATTATAAGTTAAGTAAAAGGTATATAATATATAAGTAATAAAGGTAAAGCTAGTAGCTAAAATTAATATTACTTTAAATACTTTTAGGCTAAGCTATAGTAATTACTATATTATAATAAGTATTTAAACTTAGCCTTATAGTAAGTTAACTTATTTTATTTTTTAATATTAATTAATTAACTAAAGTAGCTTAAATTAATTTATTATTAAAAAGCTATTTATAGCTAGCTAGTATAAGTATATATATCTTTTCTTTAATTAAAAAAAAGATTTCTTTTTTAATACTATATATACTTAAAAAGTTATACTTAATAATATTTTTATTAATACCTTTATTTAATATACTTATTTATCTTATTTTTATATAATATACTTTAATTTAGCTAATAAATAAAGTAATTATATTAATTAATAAGCCTAAGTATAAATAACTTTAAGGCTATAAGAGCTTTAACTTAAGCCCCTTTTTTTTAAAAAGTATATTATAAATAATAAGTTATTAAGCTATATCTTTATTTATAAAGCTCTTAAGTAAGTAATAAAATAAAAAAAAGAAACCCTTAAGAATATATTATTTAGTAATAGCTTTAACTATAATCTTTTAAATTCTTTATAGCCTAATAATACTTTACTTTTTTTTATTTTATTATTAACTTATATATATATTAGTATAAAAGTATTATAAGCTTAATATAATATTTAAGCTAATAGCCTTTTTAATTAATAATAATATTAAAATAATATTTATTATAGCTTATTTTTTTCTTTTTATTTTTTACTTATTTAAGCTAAATAATACTTTAGCTCCTTTTATTTAATCTATATTCTTAACTACTATATAAAAAAAAAAAAAGTAAAAGCTATAAATTACTTAATACTCTTATTATAAAAAAAAATCTAATTCTTTAATATTTAAGTTCTTTTATTTAAAATAAGTATATAAAACTTAATAAAGGTTTATTAGCTAATACCTACTTTATTATTTATACTTATTAAACTAAGAAAGCTAACTTAACTTATAAGAAATTAAGAATATTAAGGTTATTATATTTATTTATAATAAAGAATAAATAACTTAAATACTTTAGCTAAAGAGGTTTTATTATATAATATATTAATAAATAGCTTATTATAAGGTAATACTAAATAATATCTTAGCTATTACTTATATTAATAATAATAAAATAAAGTAGCTTATATTTAAAAACCTTAAGAGGTTTATTAATTATTACTTTTTTAAAAACTCTTTATTTTAAGCTTATATATACTTAAAAATTATTATATTAATATATTATAAGTTTTATATACTTAATATTAAAAACTATATTATTATTTATAGGAATTTAATAAAAAAGATTAATATTTATTAGTTATTATTAATTAAGAGTATTCTTTTTTTATATTAAAATAATAACTAAAAAGCTATAAACCTTTAGTTATAATAATAATATAAATATATTATTAAAGGTTATTAATTATTATAAGAAAATACTATATAGCTTTAGCCTTTATAAATACTAGTTACTTAAGCTTTTTATAGTAATTAAAATTATATTCTTATTTAAGAGTATTTAAATAACTTTATAATAAGCTTATAAGCTTTAATACTATTATTATTATATATTAATTATAGCTTAAATATAATATTATTATTTAATATAATTTTAATATTTAGCTTAATAAACTTTTTTAACCTAATTAACTTCTTTAGCTTAATTAACTTCTATAGCTTAATTAACTCTTATAGCTTAATTAATTTCTTTAACTTAATAAACTTTTATAGCTTTTTTTTTTTTTAAAATAAGCTAATAATAAGCTATAGTTAAAATAATATATTATAAAGCTAATATTAAATTCTTTTAAGCTAAAGTAATATAAAAATAATAAATTTATTACTTTTTTTAAAATTTTAATAAATAAAAAATATATATAATTTTTATTAATATTTAGCTTATTTTAGCTAATATAAACTTTTATATCTATTTAACTATATTTATAAGTTTATTATATTCTTTAGCTTTAAAGACTATTATTTAAAAATCCTAAAGAGTTTATTACTAAATATATTATTTTATAATATTAATATAAAATAATATTATTTTAATAATACTTAAAACTTATTACTTATAATAAGTATAAGTAATATAAGCTTATATATTTTTATACTTAATAAATTAATAAGAAAGTATAAGTAAATAAAGAAAAAAAAGGTTAGAAACTAAAAACTTATTTAAATAATTTTAAAAAGCTTAGTAAATAAAAGAAATAAAGGTTTACTATCTTTTTCTTATTAATAATACTAATTAAGTATCTTTATACTAAAGTCTTTAAAGTAATATAGCTAAGTAATTTAAAAGCTTATTTTTTAAAAAAAGCTTAATATAAATAATACTTAATAAAATTTATAAAAAAGAAACTTAAAAAGATTTTAAAGCTTAAGATATAATTTAGTATTACTTTTAATACTTTTTTATAAAAAGTATATATATAAATAAAGGGCTTTAAATAAATATATTATATAATTTAAAAAAAAGATAAAATTAATAATATTTTAAGCTTAATAAAAATAAATAATTTAAGTTAATTAGCTATATTTAAAATAACTAAGCTAAAAGATTAATATAGCTAATACTTAAGAATAAAACTATAAGTAAAGCTTTAAGTAAATAAAGTTTAATTTAAATAATATTAAAAACCTTATTAATAATACTAAAAAGTAATATAATAAATATATATTAAAGAGCTTTTTTATAAAATAAGTAAAGACTTATTTTTAGAATTATTTAATAAATAATATAATAAATACTTAAAAATTTAGTATTTAATACTATATAATACTAATAATAGTATATTTATAAATATAATTAACTTAAAGTTAAAATAATTAGCTTTATAATAGCTATATAAATAAGGCTAATTAAAATAGTTTTTATTAATACTATATATTATTATTATAAGAACTAGCTTAAGTAAAAACTATATATTATAAAGTAATATAATTTCTTAATATATATAAAATATAATAATCTAAAATTATACTTTTAATTATTATCTTTATTTCTTTTTATTTATTTATATATATAAGATTTAAAAAAGGCTATTATTATAATAAGCTAATACTATACTTAGCCTTTATTTATATAGCTTTTAATTTAAATAAATAACTTAAAATACTTAAAATATTTTCCTTAAAAGATTTAATAAACTTCTTTAAAAAGGCTAAATTCTTATTAAAAAGCTATAAAGAAGAGATTTATTATATATTATATAATAATAATATATAAAAATTTTAAATTATAAAAAAAGAAGCTAAAGCTAGTCTTAAGGCTTTTTAAAAAAAAATAAAAATTTTAAATTAATTATTATAATTATAAAAAAACTAAAAATAAATAGTATATAGTAAAAGATATACTAAAGTAATATAGTTTAATTAATTAAAAGCTAGTAGCTTTAATTAATAGTAATTATTATATTTACTAAATTTTTAACTAAATTAGCTTTAATAGCTATATTAAGTTCCTTATTATTTCTTAATATATTTAAGCTATTTAATAAATACTATATTATATATAGTAAAAAAAAATTAATATAATATTACTAAATATTAAATTATAAGAATATAATTATATATAAGCTAACTTTAGTTTTATAAGTAACTAGTATATCTTTTAAATAATCTTTTAAATATTAATAATAATTTAAATTAATAATTTATAAAAACCTTATAAAATAAGAATTAATTTATAATAATTTTAGTAATAAAGATAATAACTTTAATTATTATTACTTTAAAGTTATAAAAACTTTTTTAAAATTATTTATAAAAAGCTTTAGCCTTTAAAATCTTTTTATTTTTTATATAATTTTAATTTAATTAATTTATTAAAAATTAATAAAAAGTTTCTTTTATTTTAGTTAAGTTAAAGTAATTTTTTATTTAAAGATAATAAAGAATATAAAGGTTTAAGTAATAATTTATAATAAACTTTAATTTAAGTATATTTTTAGCCTTATAAAATAAAAAGAATAAATTTATATATAAGTATAATTACTTATAAAGATTTATCTTTAATTAATATATCTTATTTAATTAAATATAATTTTTTTTTTTTAAAAAAAAGGTATAGTATATTATAAAGTAAATTTCTATAAATATTAATTTTTCTTAAGCTTAAGCTATAAATTTACTTAATATAGCTAGCTTTATAGTTTATAATATTATAATTAATTATCTTACCTTACTTATTATTAAAGTTTCTTAAGAGCCTTATTAAGATAACTTAATAATAATAAGATTAAATAAATATAATATTTAAAAGGCTTAATTATTACTTACTTTCTTTATTTAAAATATTACTTATAAAATTAGTATATTAAAATTATTTATTTTACTTTATTATTAATTAATATTTTTAAAGGCCTTATTAAAATTTAATAATAATAAAGTAAAATAAATATTCTTTATATTTAATAGCTTTAGTTTTATTATTTATAATTTTACTTAAAATAATATTTATATAAATTTCTTTTAACTTTACTTTACTTATAAAACCTACTTTATAATTTATATTATTAAAGCTTATTTAAAAACTAGCTTATATTATTTTATATACTTTTTTATAGTATTAATATAATAATTATTTTTAAAAATAACTAATTTTTTATTAATTTATTAATAAAACTAAGAAATATTTAGAGCCTTATAAAAACTTCTTAGTTTTATTAATAAATTTTAAGTAAAGTTATATATTAATTAATTACTTATATCTTAGTATATATTATAAGTTTATATTATATTAATAACTTTTATTTATAAAAAGTATTCTAATTAATAGCCTTATTTAGAATCCTATAAAACCTTTTTTTAATAATTACTTTATTAAAAAATAATTTTTAATACTTAATTAGTATAATAAAAAATTACTTATATTTTTCTTTTTTATATATACTTAAATATACTTATAATAAAATAAGGGTACTTTAAAAGAATTAAAAGTTAATTATAACTTATATTATATATTATTAAGTATAAATAATATTATAAATAGTTAATTTATTTTATTACTAGTTACTTATAATATAAATATATATAATATAAGGATTTATATAAGTAATTAATCTTCTTTTTATATTTTATTCTTTATTATATAATTATTATTATAAAATTTATTAAATTAGTTCTTTTAAAACCCTCTTTATATAATTTATAATAAATAGCTTAATAATATAATAGTAAATAATAATACCTTAGTATATTTTTATAACTTAAATTATTTTTACTTAAATTAATTTTATTTTAATAAGTATAATAATAAGTCTTATTAATCTTTATATTATATAATAGATTTAGCCTAATTTAGCCTTTATTTAGCCTTTAAGCTTATTTTTAAGTAATAAAATAATATAAAAATATATAAATATTAAGTCTTTATCTTTATAAGTTATTAATAATATTAAGAGCTATAATATATTATATAAGTTAATTATTAGTTTATTTTAGCCCTTAAAAAGAATTTTTTTTTATTATTTATTTAATATAAAAGTAGCTATTTAAGAAACTAATATACTTATAATATTATAATATATTAATAATTACTACTATAATTATACTTATAGTAATACTTAAAATTATTATATTTTATATTTAAAAAAAGAGTTAGGCTTAATAATACTATTTCTTTTTTTACCTTAAGTACTATATATAGCCCTTATAGCTTACTTATCTTATTCTATATTATTATTACCTTTACTTATATCTTATTACTAATTAGTAATACTTTATTATTTCTAATATAGTATTTACTTACTTTTTTTTTAATCTTTTTTTATATCTTTTAAATTATTTACTTAATAGTTTTTTAATATAAAAAAGTATTAAAAATTAGTTTTTAAAATACTTAGGCTTATAAATAATTAATATAAAGGCTATTAAGATAAACTACCTTTTTTTAAAGTATATTATATAAATATTTAAAGACTTTAATATAAAATAAAAGGATTTTAGCCTTAATTTAAGATTTCTATATATAGAGTATATTACTTATAGCTTTTTTTAAAGTAAGAAGGTACTTATTATAAAGCTTATTAATCTTTATATTAAATACTTCTTTAGCTAATACTAGCTACTTACTTATTTAAAGTAATATTATAGCTTAATATAAGTATAAATAATAAGTTAAGCTATAATAATTATAAAATATAGTATAAAGAGTTATTTAAGTTAATTAAATTATAATAAGTTTTATAATTATTAAAAAATAAAGTAATAGCTTAATTAATAATAATAATAAAAATAATATATTAAGTACTTTTTTTTATTTATTTTATTAAGCTTAGGATTTATTACTAAGCTAAGAATTTTAATAATTATTATTAATTTCTTATTTCTTCTTTATTTATAATATAATAAAAAGTAATAATATTTATTACTTTAAGGCTAGCTTATATATTAAGTATAAGTTATTATAATAAAATAATTAATACTTTATTTCTTATAAAAAGTAGTATTATAAATAAGTAATATTATTTTTCTTAAGTTACTTTATTAATATTAGCCTTTTTTTATTTTTAATATAAACTTATATAGTTATATATAAGTACTTAATTAATTTAAAGCTAATTAGATATTTATTAGGCTTTTTAACTATATAAGCTATAATAAAGTAAAGGTATTTCTTTATTTAGTTTTAGCTTATTAATTAGTTTATAATAATAAGTAATATAAAGTAAATAATAATTAATTTATTAATATAAAGAAAAGAAATTCTTATATTATTAAATACTTAAAAATAAAAAATCTAATATAAGTAATTAACTAAAGCTTATTTTTTAGCTTTAATAATAAAGTTAATTATTATTTTATTAATAATACTTAATATACTTATTTTTAAAATATATATTAATATACCTAAATATAGTCTTAAGAACCTAATTAAAGAGAACTATTTTTTTATTAAGCTTAGTAATAATTTATAAAATTATTATTACTATTTAGCTAGCTTAATTATAAGCTTTCTTATTTACTTTATTATTAAGTCTTACTTTTTTTATCCTTAAATAATATAGCTATAAGATTAATTTTATAAGTAAAAAATAAAATATAATTAGTTAAGAATAAATAATAAGAGCTATAATAAAGGTTATTAAAGCTAAACTAATAAGCTACCTTATTAGCTAAATATATAGCTTAATTTTATAATAATTCTTATTAAGCTAAATATAATTTACTAAATTTTATTTTAAAAATTAAAAAGTAAGAATAAAGTTTTTATTTATTAAGTTTTATATATTACTATTTATATAAGTTTTAATAAGTTCTTTATTTTATTAATAAAAAATAAGTATTTAGCTTATTATATTAAATCTTAATATTAAAAGTAATTATAATATATATAAAATAACTATTTAATTAATTATAAGTTTATAGTTTAGTATTTATAAGAATAGCTTATTTTTAAAGCTATAAGCTATTATAGCTCTTATTTAATATTATTCTCTCTTTAAGAACTACTTTTCTTTATTTATTAATCTTTTTTAAACTTATATAAATTAGCTTATTATATCTTAAGCTTAGAAATTATATATAGCTTATCTTAAATTATTATAAGTTATTTAGGCCTTATAAATAAAAGTAAAATACTTAATAGCTTTATAAGGTTATTTAATTAAGTAAAAATAATACTATAAAAAAAATATAAGAAAAGTATTTTAAAAATTAATAATATATTATTAATTTAAATTAAGCTATATATATTTTCTTATTAAAAAAAAAAGGTACTTTATAAGATTTATATATTTTTTTAATTTATAAATTAAGGTAAATATAATTTTAAATTCTTTATTAATAAAATACCTTAATCTTTAGCCTTATAACTAAACTAAGCCTATATATATATTATATAAAATAAAGATATTAATTTAATATTAATTAAGTAAAATATAAGTAAAGAATATAACTTATTACTAAAGTATTTTATTTTAATATTTAATTAAAATAAAGTTATAAAGAGTCTTTACTTAAAGTAAGAAATAATAATAAAGAAGTTATTAATTAATATTATAGTTAGCTATAAGGTTATAGCTTTATAAAGCTATAATTTAGCCTTTTTATAAAGATATTATATTTAAATTATAAAATTTTTAATTAATTAAGATATTTTTTTACTTATATATATAATATATAAATAAAATATTCCCCCTTCTAGGTATAAGGGTTACCAAAGACCTATTATTATATACTTTAACTATGTTTATTTAACTATAGCTATTTTGCTAGCTAATTATAAGAGGCTCTTAGCTTTCTACTAAAGTTACTTAAGAGGCATTTCCCTAGCTTTAAACCATTTTATTATATTTTTAAACTCCTTTTATAGCATCCTCTTATAGATCTTTAATTTAATACCCTTCTAGATTTCAACTTCTTTAGAGTAGATCTTATGGTTTCTAAGTATAGTTATAAATATACTAATTATATTAAATAGTGTAATCTTTAAGATGTTAAAAGGCAGTGCTGCTAATGTTTGTTGAAATACCTGTGGATTGTAGTTGGTGTCCATTTCTGCAGCTGTTTGTGGCAACACTGTTAGCTTATTAGATCCACAACACCGGAGCGTGGCTGTCTTACCAGCTGTTAGGGTGACAAACACGTGCACTGGTTGTATTGTCTTGTGGTTTTGGTCTCGTAATGGCAACAGGCTGATTGATTGTTTTTGCGTGGTCTTGAGATACAGATGAGCAACAGATTGTCTAAGAGATGGCATCTTTATATTTGTCCATTTTGGGCAATTTGTGCTCAAAGGCCTGAGTCACATGGCGAAGGCATCTTAATGGTGTTAAGCTAGAGATCGCGTTGGCCTAGACGGCTTCAGCCTTGTTGGCTTTATTCCTGATGGACTGGCCTGGTGTCAAGCTTGATAGCGCCGGCATGAATGGAAAAGTATCGGAGACTAGGCACGGCCTGACACTAGTAATTTTGGTATGGAATGGCGGCTTCTTACATAACGCTGGTTTGCAGAAGATTAAATAGTTACTGTCTAAAGCCTTGTATAGTAAATTTAACTATAACTGCCTATAGCATACATTATCTCTTGTCCCTCTAGGATTGCTATTGTTATTCTAGCTTAGTAAAGGAACTTAAAGAATATAAATAGTCTATAAATAAAATATTATTAAAGCCTTAATATTAATTAAGTAATTTTATTATAAGACTTAAAAAAAAATTATATTTTTTTTATTTTAAAATATATAGTTTTCTTAAAAAAAAAGTATAAAAAAAATAAATAAAGTCTTATAAAGCTAAAATATAATAATTTATATATATATATATAGGTTTAATTAAAACTAGCTTAATAAAAAGGTTTATTAAAGGCTAATATATTATTATTTATATTTATATAGGCTTTAATTATATTATTATTAAAGAATTAATTAAATTAATTTTAAATAAAAGTTAAATATTACTTTAATAAATACTTAATAAAAAAAAGCTATATTTTTATATTATCTTTAATTATATTATCTTTAAAAAAAAGCTTAGCTTAATTTTAAATAAAAACTAAATTTTTCTTTAATAAAGCTTTAATAAAAAAAAGTTATATTTTTATAAAGACTTTAATTATATTATTATTAAAAAAATACTTAGCTTAATTCTAAATAAGAGTTAAATATTTCTTTAATAAAGTTTAAGTAAAAAAATACTATATACTTTAGTATTAAAATTATATTATATTATTTAAATTAAATATAATATATATTACTTTAATATTAAGGCTTATTATTAGCTCTTTATTAAGAAGTCTTAAAATAAATTTAAATAAAATTAAGACTTAAAAACTTATATTCTTATAAAGAGTTTTATATAGTTATTTATATTATTAAATATTCTTTTACTTTATTCTAAGTTTTATTATAAGCTATTATTTTAATTTCTTTTTTTTTTATACTTTATTTATCCTAAAATATTATTACCTTTTAGCTTTATAATAAGTTTTTTTAACTTATTATACCTAATTAGCTTTATAATTTTTTTTTACTATAAATATTATAATATATTTAACCTTACTTATTTAAAGAAAGCTTAAAATATTATTTTCTTATTAGTATTTAAAGAATATATTAAAAATTAAGGTCTTTATTTAAAAATAATTTATTATATAAATTACTAATAAGGGCTTAATTAGATTATATTATTAATTAGCTATATTATTATTCTTTAAGTTCTTATTACTTAATATAATCTTAAACTTAAAGTTAGCCTTTTTTTATTAATATTAAAGATATTATATTAGTTAATAAGAACTTTAAAAAGGAAATTAAGTAAACTTTATTTTCCTTAATATAAATCTTACTTTAATTTTATTATATTAAGTTTTTAATTTAAAATATACTATTTTAGAATTTTTTTATATTTTTTTTAATAAATCTTTAAAAATATTAATTTCTTTTAAAATTTATTTAACTTTAATTAACTAAAAATATTAATATTATTTACTTTTTTTTTTTATTCCTTACTTTAAATTTTATATTCTTTAAAGTTATCTTAAGTTATTAGGCTACTTTAATATATAATATCTTAAACTTTTTTTATAGCTTTTAAATAAAGAAAAAAAGTTAATTTATTTTTTTTATATTAGCTTAATTTAATAAAATACTTATATAAAGCTTTTATATTTTATAAGTACTAATTAAAACCTAAGTATTATTAGTATAATAAAACTCTATATAGCTTTTACTTATAATTAAAAGAAGTTAATAATTAAAATTAATTTAAACTAAATATATTAATAAAAGCTTTCTTATATTATATAAAAACTCTAGCTTAAAAGGTTTCTTAACTTATAAAATTCTAATATATTTTTTTTAGTTAAGTTTTAATTAATTTATAATATTTAGCTATAAAATAAATATTATATAGTAAGTAATAGCTATATTAAAGCTTATATCTTAAGTTAGTAAAAAGATCTTATTATAGAAATATTTAAGAGAGCTAAGATTAAATATTTATTTTTTAGATTTATTAAAATAACTTTTTTAATTAAAAGCTTTAAGCTTATTAAATTTAAAATAAAGAGGTATATTCTTTTTTTATATTTAAATAAATATAAACTTATTATTAGTTAAATATATTTTATTTTATTAAAATTAAATTAAAATAAAATATTTTTTAATATATAATTATTTATATATTAAATAAATTATTTTTTTAATAACCTTTAAAATAGTATTAATAGCTATAATATTTATACTTAATACTTTAGTATTTTATTACTTATTAAACTTCTTTTATATATAAATAATATAGAATTCTAGCTATATTAAAAATAGCTATACTAGAAATATATATAATAAGTTAAATTTAACTCTAAAATTAGTATATAAGACTAGCTTTATACTATTATTTAAGAAAAAATATTAATAAATAAATATAAGTTAAGTAAGTTCTTACTAAAATATATTTTTAATATAAATTTAAGAAATACTATAAAAAGAAAGATAATAAAACTTATATATAATTATTAAGTAATTAAATAAAAGACTTTATAAGATATATATACTAATAATATATTATATAGCTTAATTAAGATCTTAAATATATATAAATATTTTAATAATAAGTAATAAATTAATAATACTTTAAAATACTTTTTTAATAATAATTTATAAACTACTATTTACTTTACTTAAGTATTAATATTATATTTCTTATAATTATTAACTTAAAAATAAAGAGCTATATTTATTATATAGCTAAAAACTTAATAGTAATATTATAGTTAGCTAATATTATAAAGTAATATTATTCTTTTAAAGTATTTTTATTATTTTAATATCTAAAATTTAATTATAATAAGTAATACTAATTATTAAGATTAAAATAAAATCTTTTTTTTTTAAATATATTTTTTTATTAAAATATATATATAATAGCTTAGCTATTTATATAAGGTTTATTTAAAATTAAGATAATCTAAAAAATTATTATTATATTATATATAAGGCTTTTTAAATTCTTAATTCTTTATAAGATATATAAAATATATTATTAAAATATATACTTTATATTATCTTTTTTTAATATATTAAAATTAGTTTTAATATATTTTATACTTATATTTTTAAGCTATAAAAATAAAATTAAAAAAAAGGCTATAATAAATACTTAAGCTCTTCTTTACCTTATAAAAAGTATATAAATCTTTAATTTAGTAACTTATTTAAGCCTAAATTAATATTAAATATAAAAAAACTAAGTAACTTATAGTATATTTTATAAATAAAGGGTATTAATAGCTATATATTTAAAAGCTATTAGCTTATAAATAATTTATATTCTTTTATTTATTTTAAAAATAAATACTTATATTTTTAAAAATTATATTACTTAAGTATTTTAAAAAGAAATTTAATTAAAATAATTTATAACTTAAAGGTTAAATATAATTATTACTTTATAATTAAGAATAGCCTAAATAAAGATATCTTTCTTTATTATATTTATTATTTTTAAATATATTAGCTAAAGTAAAGTATTAAAAATAATCTTAAAGTTATAAATATTCTTAAGCTATCTTTTTTATAAAAAAAATAAAATATTTTTAGCTTTAATATTTATAAAAAGAATTATATAAAAGACTTTTATATAAGTTACTTTAATAAGTAATATTTTATATATAATTTTAACTTTATTAAAGACTATAAATATAAACTTAATAATCTTAAGCTTAATATATAAGTTACTAATAACTTAGTTTAAAATATACTAAATAATAAATAATATAAAATTATTAATTAGTTTAGAAATTTATTATTTAAAAATATAATAATTAAGAAAATTTTAGTTAAGTACTTTTAAAATTATAAAATAAAGGTACTAAAAAAGGACTTAATATAAAAATATATAAATAATTTCTTTATAAAGCCTTATAATAAAAAGTTAAAAATCTTAAGGTAAAATATTAATTTTATATATAAAGTTATTAAAATAATTCTTTTTTTATTTAAATATAAATATAATAACTTTAAGCTAAGTAATAATAAGCTAAATATTAATAAATAAAACTTTAATAACTTAAATAATATAAAGCTAGCCTTAAAAAGTATAAAGCTTAGTCTTATTAAGCTTAATAATACTAACTTTAATATACTAAAAAATAGCTAATTAAATAAAGTTAATAAACTTAATAATAATAATAAGCTTTAAAGCCTTTATAAAAATAAGTTTAAGTACTAAGTATAGTATTATTATAATAATATAATTATATTTAAAAAGTTTAAATATATTAAAAATAAAATCTTTTAATTTTTAAAAGAAAAAATTAATATATTAAAAATATAGCTCTTACTTAATATAAAGGTATTTTACTTTTAAGTTAATAATAAATTATTTAAGTAAATTTAAAATTAAAAATATATATTTATTAATTATTTAATAAAGTACTTTATTATTAAAGATAAAAAATTACTTAATATTTAACTTATTTAAAATAAAAAAAACTAAGCTAAACTAAAAAAAATAATTAAGCTAATAAAAATAAATAAAAAATATAAGAAATAAGTATCTTTATAATAATAAACTACTATATAATTAAGATCCTAAAATAAAAAAAGGAAAATTAGGCTTATAAGAAACCTAAAAAGCTAAATAACTTATAAGCTACTTTATTTCTTTTCTTTCTTATTAGTTATAGCTATTTAAATAGCCTAGCTTTAAACTTTTAATAAGTAATAATAAAAACTAAGTACTTTCTTTAGGTTTTAATATTATAATTATATAATTAAAAAGTAATAAATTTCTTTTTTACTTATTAATATAATAATATATATTAAATAGTATTAAAGTAAAGTTAATATACTAGTTTTATTAGTATATTTAAAAATAACTTAGGTTTTTAATATTTAATTAAATAAATTAATTAACCTATATATTATTATATACTTTATATACCTTATTAATAATAATAATTTTATATCTTTTATACTATATTTTTATAAAGAAGTAATTAGTAATAATATAAAGCTATTAAAGAATAAAAATAATATAAAGTAAATTTATACTAAATATATAATTATAAAATAAAATTAAGATATATTTATATATAAGTTAACTATAATAAAAATCTTAGGCTTAATTAATATATAAAATAAAAGCTTTTTTATTTTTATTTTATAACTTTCTTTTCTTAAAAATATTTATTTTTAATTATAATATTATAAAAATAATATAAGTTAAAAATTATTTTAGCCTTTAAATATATTAATAAGCTAATTATTATAATTATAATATTAATATTAAAAAACTATATAAGTATAATTATAAAGATTATAATATTAGCTTATTAGTTCTTTTAATATAAAGCTTTATTTTTATTAACTAAGTAATATAAAATTTAAGAATTATAATAAAGGCTACTATATTATTTCTTTTTTAATAAAGTAATAATTAAACTTATATAGGCTTATTTAAGTATATAAGTAAATCTTATATATTAGTAATAAAGTAAATATTAAGTAAAGTAAGTTAAGAAAGATATATATTTATATAATATAAAAAGAAAAAATAATTTAATAAAAAGAATTTATAATATTTTTTATATTCTTATATTAAAATTAGTTTATAATAATATAAATTACTTTTCTTTAAGTTAAAAAAGCTAAGGGCTTTTAATATAATATATAAATATATAATAAGAGCTTATAATATTTTAAGCTTTATCTTTTTATTTAAGTAATATTATTACTATTATTTCTTTAATAGCTTATATATTTATTACTTTTTAGTCTTTAACTCTACTTTATATTTATTAATATTATTATAATATTTAAGTATTAGTATACTATAATATTACTTTTTATAAACTTTAAACTTAAATATACTTTTATTTATTATAATAAAGCTACTTTATATTTCTTTAGTATTATAATATATATTAATATTTTTTTTTTTAAAAAAAGCCTTATTATTATTAGTTTTTAACTTTTATTAGCCCTTTAGTATACTATTAAAGTATATAATATTAAAAATAACTTATAATTTTTTAAAATTAAGGCTTTTATTCTTTATAATTATATTATTAATAATCTTATATATATAATACTTATTCTTAATAATAATATATATAATTACTAGTTTAGCTATTTAGGTATTATTATAAATATTATTAATCTTAAAGTAAAATATTAGCTTAATATTATATTAATAAAAGGTATTAACTTTAATTAAATAATAATATATTTTAATTTAATACTTCTTATTTTTAAAAAGTATCTTATAAAGCTTATCTTTAGTATTATAAATTCTTATTTAATATAAAATATAGCTTATTACTTTTATCTTTTTATTATAAAAAGTTAAGCCTTTAATATACTTACTTTTTTACTATAATTATATTCTTATTAAAGGCTTATTAATATTAAATTAAATCTTATATTTATCTTTTAATATAATTAATTAGTATAAATTATTTATAAATAAATTATTAAAGTTTTAATTATTAAATATAATAAAAAAAAGAATAATAAAAGATACTATACTAAGTAAAAGGTAATTAATAAAAGAATACTAAATAATATAATATTTAAATAAAAAGCTTATAAATATAAAAAATAAAAGAATAAGTAAGTAAAAAGTATTACTTAACTTATAATTTAGTATAATAAAAATATATTAAAAATAATAAATTTAATAGTTTTTTATATAAAATAGTAAGGTATAAGATTATAAGCTAAGGCTAATAAGTAATATAATAACTTATATCTTACCTTATTTATATTATAAGAATATCTTTTAAGATATATTTTATAATTAAGGCTTCTTTTTTATTATTAAAAATTTATTCTTTATTCTTTAAAAATAAAACTATTATTTTAAGCTTTAATTATAAGGCTAATAAGTCTTAAAAGGTTATAACTTAAATATAACTTATAGTTATTAAACTCTTTAATTTTTAAATTATATAGCTTTTTATTATACTTACTTTTTTAACTTTATAATTTTTTTAATATAAAATAACCCTTAGCTTTTATTATAAATAAGCTTTTATAATATCTTAAGATAAAATTTTAAAATAAAATAAGTATTCTTAAATTTTAATATTTATTTACTATAATAGCTTAAAAATAACTTTTTTAAGCTTTTATTTTTTAATTAAGAGTATTCTAGCTATTTTATATAATAAGTTCTTTTTTATTTTTTTTATTAATTTATAATACTTAATTTATTACTTAAGTTTAATTATAATTTAATATAATAAGAATAAGTATTATAATAAATTCCTATTTAAGTTTAAAAATATAAGAATAAAATAGTTATTAGTTATCCTTTATAACTATTCTTTATTAACTATAATATTAATAGCTTAAAGCTTATAAAATAATCTTTATAAATTAAAAGCTTATTCTTTTTTTTTAATTCTTACTTTAAGTTTATTATAATAAAAGTATTTTTTTTAATAATATAATAAGTATTTTAGTTAAATTATAAGTTTTAAGTATAATTAAGTAATTTAAATACTATATTTTTAATACTTTTTTTTCTTAACTTAAGCTTTATATTATACTTAGTTTCTTATTTATTATTTAATTATTTCTATCTTTACTATAATTAGTTTATACTAATTAACCTTTATTATTTTTATCTTTTTTATATAATAAAATTTTAAACTCTTTAGTTTTTAAATATAAGTATTCTTTATAAGTAATATTATATTACTATTAAGTTCTTTATAATTATATTTTAATATTAATTCTTTTTAAATACCTTTAGTCTTTTTAATAATAATAAGTAATACTTTAAGAATAACTAAACTTATAATATTTTTTTTATAAAAATTCTATTTAATTTAAACTTAAAACCTATTATTATTCTTTATAAGAATAGCTTTATTTATAACTAGCTTAAAAAGTATTTAGTTATTTTTACTTAATATAAAGCTTTTAAGTAAGTTATTTTTATTCTTAAAGTTAGTAAATTTATTAAAATTATAATTACTTTTATAGAAAATTTAAGCTATTTATATTTTAATACTTATATTAATAGTAATTATTAATAATATTATAATATAGTTTATTAGTCTTTAAAGAAAATCTTATTTTAAAAAGTAAGTATAAAAACTCTTATTAATTAAGTTAATATTAATTATAAGTTTAATATTACTATTTTTTTCTTTAATATATATATTTATAATTATATTAGTTAAAAATAGGCTATATTTTATAGCTAAAGAAGTTTTTTTTATTTAAAATAATTATTATATTTTAAAATTAAAGTATATTTTTTATTTTAATAATTATAATACTACCTTAAAGTAATAAGGCTTAACTTAGTATTATAAATATATAAGTTATAATATAGCTAATATAATTAAGTCTTACTTACTTATAAAAAAGTATATTATAATTAAGGTTATATTTACTTTAAAAAAAAATAAATATAAGTTTTATTATTATTTATATATTAAGTATAATTAGTAAAATAAATATATATTATATTAGCTTAAAAAGAATATAAATAAAGCTTTTATAGTTAAGAATTTAAATAAAATTAGTAATAATTTAAGTAATACTTTAAGTAACTTAATTAAGTAATATTTCTACTCTTAAAAAAATAAAATTATAAAATTTAGGCTTTATATTTATCTTATTAGTAGTATATTAAATAGGGTAAAGAGGTATTTTTAAGATTTTAATTTACTTATAAACTAACTTATAAATTAACTCTTATTAAAACCTAAATAATAAGCATATTCTTACTAAAATAGGAAACATTTGCCACAAAAAGTAGAAGGACACCCAGTTCGCGAAAGCGTTCGAGCTAATCTTCAAGACACCCTTAACGGATACACAGCCCATGCCCCGCTGCCTCTGGTTCCAGCCTGGCCCCGGCCAGGACAGCACCGCAGAGCTCCGGCCGCGCCCCGTGGTCGCCCACGTCAGGCGGGAGCTGCACTCCCTCGCCCACGGCTGGGCGCGGACCGAGGTGCGGGCTGACGCCGAGGTCCGGATCCACTGGGACGGCCTGGGCCGGTACGTGCAGGTGTGGCCGAGCGTGTTCTTCGACCCCGTGAACTACATGGTGCGCAATCGCCATAAGGAGGACGTGGAGAAGTTGTTCCGCGAGGCCACGGCGACCGTCGCGAGTGAGCACCCCGTGGAGCTGCGCCTCATGCCTGAGGAGAGCCACCATCCCCGGCGTGTGGTGATCGATCTCACTGACAAGGCGTGGGCGGAGCAGATCTCGTGGGAGGCTTGCGAGGCGTCTGACCTGGTAGGTTACAGTATCGATAAAGTCGCGGACGATCTGCTCGAAATGACCCTCATCCATGAGATGATGCACTGCAGCGCGTACAAGCTCCAAGACTTCTTCGGTGATGGTGAGTCGACCAGTGGCTGGCGTTTAGTCAAGGGCCTCAGCAAGGAGCAGAGCTACATTTGTGCAGAGTCCATTGCTATGCTGTGTCTCATTGCTGGTTTTGGTGACCTGACGCCTGTTAATCTGCCGTCCGGGCACAGATATACCATCTCAGAAGACAGCAAGATCATCGGCTATGAGGAAACGATGGATTGGGTTCTCGTGTGAGTTCCGAGATCTAACGTAACGGGGGGTTGGATATGGCAGGAACTAGCTAACATTCTAATACAGCGTGAGTTGCAAATTTTCTACTCGGTTTCGGTGCTTCATAGTCTCACTTCGAATTATACTACCCACCTCACACCAAAGAATGCTGTCATGGCTGCCAGTGGTATCTATTTCATCTACATATTAATATAGTTCCTCCACATGTGAACACAAGTTGACACTCGGGCTCTTCTTAATAAAACAAAAATTATATATCGAATACGACAAGATATCCGGGATCCCTCCAAAATATTTAGGCAAGGATTGACAGGCACTAACATTCTTCTATACAGACACAGCGCAGGAGCCTCTTCCCTCCCGCTGCCGCAGTGGGGGTATCATGACAGTCTAGATATACATGTAGCAACACCAACACAATCTCAGACATCCTCCAAAGTCCTACCGCCACAGGATTCCTCTTCCCACAACAACGCACTTCTGCTCATATAGGAGTTATACGGTACACTTCCCCATCAAACAAACAAGCAAATCCAGCCCGGCCCACTTGATCCCTAGACCAAGTGGCTCTGGGCAAAGCAGTATACAGGTTGCGCATGTGGGTGCAAACGACGAGGATTAATGCAGGTGTCGGATATGAAGACAATTCAGGCAAACTCCGATTCAATGCACACCGTTCTGTCTCGCTGATCAGACTGTAAAGGAAAATACACCCATTTTTTATGCACGCTCGAAAGGGAACAGAGACAAAGGAAATTGACAAGCCGGGCACGGCTGAGAATCACACGAGGTCATCACAAATCCCGCTAATCACAGAGTTTGGGGCTCGTCAGCCCTCATGTCGATACGCGCTGACATCGGACTGCAAGGGGCCAGCTAGAGGCCTTCCTCTTCCAAGATCTCCCTCAGCGCGTCGTGATCGACATGATCGGGGACCACTTTGGCCTGTGGTCCTCGTCGCTGATGATAAGCGAGGTACTCTTGGAAGCCTGGGATGGCTCCAGGTTGGTTGATCCCAAATGTACGTGGCGAGAAGGCGAGCTCTTTGGGGGCAGGCTTCTTAGAGCTCTCTTTGCTGGGGCCTTGGGGCACGTCAATGACTGACGTGGCGGGTGAGGATACCGACGCAGGATTCGGTGAAATGCTCCTGCTTCTGTCAGATGTCGGCGTATTCGAGGAGCTATCGGGGCCTTTGTTGTTTGCCCACGGCCGCCAGCCTCTAAGCTTCCCGAAGCCGACGCTTGATGCTGATCGCTGAGGGACTTCTGTTGTGCCTGCGAGTGAGGATAATGCAAGAGAAGCTGAGACTGAACGGTCCCCAGTGCGGAGATTCGGGCTGCTAAGCTTGTCCCGTAAGGAATTACTGCCACTCCTGCCCCTGGCGATTGTGGGCCGGGCGGTGACGGCGCTCAGTTCTGTGTCGGCCATCGCGGCACCCAGCGGTCGAATTGCGAGTTGGCTTGGGCGATTCTTGAGCGTATGTATATCAAGACCCCCAGTAAGGGACATGATAGATTCAGACGACGCAGCGCGATGCAAGCGAGGGCGTGTGTTCGTTTGGTAACAATCGTCGTAGCAGGAAGTGAATCGCATATTTGGTGCGGCATCACCAGAGCCTGTGGAGTCTGTCATCAATTCTTCAGGTGGTACGCCCGTCGTGGTGGGGCGAGGACCATCTTCAGACGTGGTCATTATGGTGGGCAAATTCTCTCTGAGTTTCGAACTATTGCCGTTTCCAAGGCGTTTGGCAGGACTTTGACCATCTTCTGGGAGGTCGTCCAGGAATAAGGGCCTCGGAGTTGAAAACATGCGCCTGGATGCGTCCGATGGCTGCTTCTTGTGTCTGGTCCACGCAGGTGATGCCGGATCTATGCTCGTAACAGGCGAAGTGGGATACGATGTGTCGTGGCCCGTTCTGTCGAAGATGGAGCCTCGACGATTCGACACCGGGGAGCTGGGGACCGAAGAAGGCGCGAAGTCGGATGGCTGCTCAGAGAACACGGACCATCTCGTCGATGGGGCCGTGGATATCGAATCTCTCACAGAGTGTGAGCGCCAGTGAGGCAGGCCAGGGCTCGGCGGTGAAGAAGGGGCAAAGTTCCTTGATGGGTTGAACACATTGGGCACCAAGTTTTGCCGCTTCTTCTTGGGCTTCTTGGGCTCGGCCGGCTTCGCGACGTGGTAGTGGTGGTGGATGTGCAGTTCCTGCGACACCGATGCAGCTTGCCTTGATCTCTGCGGCGATTTTGGCGACGTGGGTGACTGGGGTTCAATCTCGTCGGAGTCCAGCTCGGCCCTCAGTGTGCTTGTTGCGCTGTTCTCTTTTCCTTCCACAGGCTGGTGGAATATGAGCTGCTCGCGCAGGTGTTGTATCTCGTCGTTCGAATTCAGCAATAACTCGCGCAGCTCTGCCATGCCCACCTGCAAGTTCGCGTTGTCCTGCAGTAGATCACGCACAAAGTGCGAAACAACCGTGCCGCCGTTTCCACTGTCACCGATCGTCTTCGCGGCCGCCGCGCCTTTGAGCCTTCCAGCGGCCGTGTTGAGATCCTTCTCCATGGAGCGTTGCTTCTCCATTCGAGCCAGGACCTGAGCGTGACGTTCTCGTTCCTCGTAGGCTTCCCTCTCGATTCTCTCGAGCTTTTCTTGCAGATCTGAGATGCCTTTTTCCGCCCTGCGCCACCTCTGCATGGCCGATTTGGCCTCGCCCTCGGTTGTCACCAGGGTGTTGCGCAAGGACTCCTGCTCTGCTTCCAGATCGGCGATCTGGTCTTCCATTGCAGTTGCTCGCGCCTCGGCTCCTTGCAGCTTCCGGATCGCCTGTTCTGAGCTCTGGAGGGTTGCCTCGAGGCTCCTTATCTGTGTCTCGGAATCGATGACAGAATTGTTGAAGGATTCGAGCTGGTCGAGCAGGGCGCGGTTCTCCTGGATCGTCCTAGCGTTCTCGGCTTCCAGAGTCCTTTTCTCAGTTTCGAGTTGCTCGATGCGCGACTGCATCTCGAAGCGATCGCGCTCGGCCGAGGCCATATACGCCTCGTGGCGCGCGAGAAGGGCCTGTAGTGCGAATGTCAGCGCTGGGAAGTCACAGGCCTCCGAAAGAGGTTGCGCATCTTGAAGCACAGAAGTACAAGTATCATAGGATGCCGGTGACGTTCCAGGAACGCCAGGGGCAAGTTGAAATAATGAAGCAGACATTGGAAGGGGGTGGACCGAGTGAGGAATGCTCGTGTCTTGCAAGGAGAACAGCAGGAAGAGCGCGCATGGGAAGAGGAATGTAAAAGTTATGTGCGAGGGTTGCGCTTGTGCTATTTACAGGTCCCACGAAGACGACTGTGCCTTCCATATGTTTCACTAATTAGGACGAGCGAAGGCGACCACACATGTACAACATTGCTGACAATAATAGAACGAATGGGGAAAGTGATGGTGGTGGCGGCTCGACTCTGGGGGCTGGATGACTGCATGCGACGTACCTGGCCAAGCTTTGCAGCTGTGTGGACATCCTTTTCGACGCTGTCTAGGACAGAGCAATTGTGCTTCAAGTAGACGCAGTCCGTATTCCCACAGCAGCACTGGAGTGTCTCAGGCTGGCTATCAGCCACCGCCAGGGTGTCTAAGTTCACCCTCGAGTGAGGATCGGCCATGGCTGGACTGCTTGCTACAGGAGGGATCTTGGTAGGAGTGGGTTGAATAGGAGGGCGGGCGCCAAGTGATGATCGAGCGGGCAATAGAGAGGTGGTGGCTGCGAATAGTCGAAAGACATGTCTGTAGAAGGGGTCGTGAGGGTGCGTTTATTTCGTTTATTGGAAAGATCGTGAGACGTTTGCAGTAGTTGGCTGGCGATGGTTGCGCTGCGTGTCAAAGCAAGTAGAGAGTCGCGTGTCTTGGATGGTCGCGAATGGTGTGTAGAAGTTCAGAATCGGAAATGGAGTCATAGGACGAAACAGGCTCTTTGTGACTTGACTGCCGTGACTGACTGGACGCTGGTCGCCCACTCACATGCCGTGAGTGGCGCTGGCGTTGAAGATCGGTCGTCCCCCCCAAGACCGAGTCCAGGCCAGTCAGGTCGAGTGCGTGCAGGCGCGATGCGGTCACACGGGACAGGAACAGGAAATCAGGCACAACAAAGAAGGTGTGGTTAGTGTGCCCGCCTGCAGAAATGGCAAACCTTGAGCGCCAGGGACCTGGGGGAGGGGACCTGGGTTCGTAGAGTTCTTTTGTAGCTCCGCTAACAGCCGCTCCGCAAATTCGGGTGGGGTTTGCCGATAGCCCCAGATAACGCACGACAAGCCCCAGCTGGACGGGAGATGCGAGCCAATTTCCACGTTGTTCCTGCGGTGAAGCGCTCGGTCTGCTGCAGAGATGAGCTGTCATTGCAGGCGAGCTCGTTCAAGAGTATTGCTCATCTGCTCATAACTTTTGTTCATATGGTCTGCACAAGAGACGAGGGGAAATTTTCTTTCGTCTAGCCCAAAAACAAGACTGCAAAACTCTGTCGACGCGTACAGGATTTGTTCCAAGGGAAAAAACACGTGGGATTAATTGATATTGATTTCCTGATCCTTAGCCTTCATCTCGTCAAGTCAATCCCAAGGACGCGACATTCAAGGAGCCCGCAGCGACAATTGCTATTGTAAACAATCCTACCACCAGCTGATCCTAGTTCCTCGTCAGATGACGGCATATCCTGGTGGGGACCAGGGAGGAGCATCCTTGTTGGCGTTGCATGAGGCTTGTTGGGACTCGACGAACTGGACTAACGGGTGAGGCCTCGACACCGAATCGACTATGCCAGTATGCCCATCCCGCGGTGGATATCTTCACGTTGTGTTGACTACACGCTAGTGTTCTGGACAGTATGTACTGTAGACGGCCTCCAGAGGCCCAGAACACCTCACCGGCCCCAGTTCGCTGCAGGCTCAGCTGTTGTTTTACGCAGTACGGCCGCAACTTAGGCTCAGGCTCAGGCTCCACTTTGGGGCCCTGATGCCCCGACGAAACAGAGTTGTCTCGTGGAACCCACCTGCAACTACTCCGTAGTCAAGACCACGACAACATGCCACGACATGGATGCTGGTGACCGAGGTGGACGAAAATGTTGCGAATATCTGATCGCACGTCACCCTGTATCATCGAGCCCTCTTCAGCACATGTGCACTGGCCGTGAAGACAGTGAAGAAGCAAGATGAACAGGCGAAGACGCACGGCCAGACTTCACCGCAGCATTTCAACATTGTTTGGAATTCCCACTTGGCAGGCCATGATCATGGCCAGACAACCAGAACAACCCCACCAGGTCGGGAAGGGATTTCATCCCCGAGCCTCACCTAGGACCCATCTGCGGAGCTGGGCCCCGGCCGTTCTTTCTGTCTGGGCTTGTCCGGCTGCCAGCATCCGGCTCGCTACCAGCTGCCATGTCGTGTGTACCGTGACACCCGTCCTGGTGTTCCAGCACAAGCAGTCGCGCCAGCCGCGCTGCCACGTGCTTTGTGACCGCCCCTCCGAACCATCGTGGAGATTCTGTCTCGGTCGTTTTGATGCCCGCTTGCTCTTGCTGTACAGTGCTGCTTGCACCTGGTTGAAACGCGGGAGCCTCCACTCAGGCGGGGCTTTGGGACCACTGTGCCGAACGCACGCCCTTCAGCGTCTTGGTTTGACTTTGAGCAGGCTTTTCTGTCTCCATTCTCCGGGAGCAAGGCCGTTTCGAAGGGTTCGAGTATTTCTCGCTCAGGGAAACATCCACCGGCTGACAGTGGGGGACCGTGGGGGACCATGGAGTGGACCTTGATACTCCTAAACCCTCGCGCTCTGCCATCGGCGCCTGAGACAGCCCAAGCTGGCCAAGACGCAGGCGCTTAAGTGCAGGCGAGCCATTTGTGGAGCAGCACAGCTTCTCAACACTGAAAGTTTCTAACAAAAAGCAATTTGATATGATCCCAGAGAAAAGAATCTGTGATACAGGTATCTTATAAAGACGCCTGACGTCAATGGTTCCCCCAGCACTCACCGAGTCGATGATCGCCGCGGTTTTGGCTGGGGAAATGCCCACTTCGGCTCAGGGCACCACCACTTGTCGGTGTCTGAATGAGGCTCTTGACCTGTCCAAGAGCGACCGATCCAATATCGCTAATAATGCTATGCAGTCAAGCTTACTTGCGGCAAATTAATCATCTGACTGTTGCCTTCACTAACTATTACCATAAGCGAAATGGAAGACTTCATTGGAGCTGGGCGTGACTGAATGCGGTGCTCGGCCCATTCGGCCGACGGACGGACGAACTGACGAATCCGCCTGCCGCCCAAGACACCATCCGAGACCTCCCTCAGCTGAGCTGACCAACGTTCATCAGCAGCTCCAACTTGCCACATATTTTTTCTTCGAAAGCTGATGCTGACTTCCGTCAGGTCTCTACTGTGAGAGCAAATTCAAGGCTTGTTGAGTTATTCTGCCTTTCACAACACCTTTGCTCATATCGGACGACCCTCGCTAAATCAAGGGTTCGTCCGGCATTCGGCCGAACTCGTGGGGCAAGAAGTCGGCCATCTCAAGGAAGAGGCTGGATGATGGCGGAGCGTCACAGCATCGAAGGTTCAGAACCGCCTGTGAAGCGAAGAAAGATCAGAAAGGGCACAAAGTCGTGCTGGGAATGTGAGCCTCTTCTCTCTCCTCACTGCCAGACAATACCCGTCCCCGGCGACCCATAAGCCGCGGTGAGGATGTGGATACCGGCATATTTCGACCACATACGGAGGGAGTATTGGCACTAAATACATACTGAATGTCTGAGGATATTCTAACAAATCCCAGGCAGGAAAAGAAAAATTAAGTGCCAATTCGATGGACCCGATGATGCAGTATGCGTCGGCTGCAAGCAGCGAGAGACGGCGTGTCGCAGTCAGGAGTTCGACGATAGCAGTGGGCCAGAGCAGGCACAGAAGCCAGATCCACCACTGGCAAAGAGACTCGATCGTCTTGAGCAGATGATGGAACGGATCGTGGACAAGATAGTGCCCGACGACATGGCCGAGCGTGGACCCAGCTCAAGCCAGCAACCGAACAGCAGGCGCAGTCGCTCGGCTTCGGCCGGCGAAAGTCATGTTCGAGCACGCCGCACATCGTCAACTGACGGCCTCGAAGCTTCCCACACCCGCGATGGGCCTATCGCTGCATTGCTAGCAATGCAGCATGATGTGAATGGGAACTCGGAGTCAGCACCACTGCCAACGCCAGTTCTGACATCCGCGGAATCTGTCACTTCTACCCTCCCCGTCGCTTCCACCCCAAAGCAGGACATCACGGATCCACCAGCACGCTCAGGCCGAGAGCTGCCGTCACCGAAGCACTTCTGGGTGTGCACGACGCTCCGTGCCACCATACCCAAACCAGGCATCCTTCAGACGATCGTTTCGGCCAGCCCGGGTGCTCCTTACATCGCAGCTCTGTGTTATAATGACGCTGAGAGGCGAGGAGGTCAAGTTGAGCCTGCATCGACTTGGGCTGTGATACCACCCGCATCCTCACACCCACTTATTCTCGCTAGGAGGGCACTGCAGGCTCTCATCTGCATTCAGCAGTTACCACCTGCCTTTGACTGGGACTCCTTAGGAACAGGAATCCCTCAGGCCGAATTCATTCGCAGATTGGACACAACCTGCATGCTCGTCACCTCGAACGACGAGCTGGTTGGCTACGCTGAAGGAGTCGAGTGCCTGATCCTCCATGGGTACTTCCAGGTCAATGCCGGCAGCCTCCGCAAGGCCTGGATAACGTTCCGGCGGGCCATTAACATGGCACAGATCATGGGTATAGACCGTGGCCACTCTGCAGCCTTCCGGTCGTGCGATCCTAAAAGCGACCCCACAAGGAGGCCTTCAGCCGCCACCCTGTGGCACCGCCTTCTCTTCTCTGATAGATACTTGTCCCTCCTGCTGGGTCTTCCTGTTTGCAGTCAAGATGATCAAAGCGTCTACGAGGAGGAAGGCCCCCGCGGTACAAGTGTCGAGCGTCTGGAGAGGTCCCACACGATCTTTGCGGCCAAGATCCTCGACCGCAACCACATCCAGCATCGCAAGAGACGTTGCGCCACGCACGACACCGTACCACGTGAATATGCACTCACCCAGGAGATAGATCTTGACCTCGAGGCAGCCGCCAAGAAGATGCCCTTCGGCTGGTGGGATGAACCCAAGCTTGACCCCTTCGCTTCTCAGGACATCCTCTGGGAGGCCACGGCGAGAATCATCTGCCAGATGCACCACTTCACTCTTCTCATCCTGCTCCATGTCCCATATATGCTCCACGAGCCATGCTCGTCACGATACGACCACTCCAAGAGCCAATGCCTGACCGCTGCGCGGGAGCTTCTCAGCCGGTTCATATCCTTCCGTAACCTCAACGTCTCGGCCTACAGCTGCCGAAGGGTGGACTACGCAGCGCTCATCGCGGCCATGACACTATGCCTGTCGTACCTGGGCAGAAGAAAAGGGGAGATCTGGGACCGCACCAGAAGCGACAGGGAGTTGGTGGAATCGACAAGACGCAGGATGCAGCACGTGGCAGGCCTGACCGAGGACAGCCTGAG
This sequence comes from Diaporthe sp. HANT25, assembly GCA_013435955.1. Lineage (NCBI taxonomy): Eukaryota > Fungi > Ascomycota > Sordariomycetes > Diaporthales > Diaporthaceae > Diaporthe > Diaporthe sp. HANT25. Next base: position 1,543,081 of record JACBFG010000019.1, on the reverse strand, counting down.
CAAGGAGGCCGTGGGCATCATCGAGCGGCTGGCGCCCATCATCGAGAAGGCGGCGGGAAAGCTGCAGGCACGCGACAGGAAGGAGATGCACTTCAACGTGCCCTATCTCGGCTCGGTCAACATCAAGATGGCCAACCACAACAACCACAGCAACGGCCAGACAAACACTTGGCAGAACCATCACCAGCAGCAGCAGCAGTCCCCAGTGGCGGATTTTGGTCCCTCGCACCCGCATGGGCTGCCCAAGACGCCGGCTTTTGGCTCCCTTGACCCGGCGTTCCTGTTTGATGACGAGTTCCTCTCGCTCGCGCCGTACGATGACCAGGCGCCGTTCGGTTCTGGGGCGGATACGAGTGCGGAGCCTGATCTTACTGCCGATGGAGGGGATTGGGCTCTTCAGGGCGTGGATGCGGCGTACTGGTCGCTCTTTGAAGGTGTTATGTGACTTTCATGCGCTCGTTGCTCTTTTGTTGGCATGTGAACATTGATGATAGATATGAAGCGTGTCATACAGGAGTCTTCTGATCATTTTATATCATCTTAGGTTTTGTGCATATCTCCATTCTCGGACGTAATGATTATGTACAATAATGTATCCTACGAGGGGCTCTTCGCCTTCTCGCTTCCTTACATCGAGCTCACGCCCAAGATATGCCTCATTAAATGATGTCAGTTGTTTATCGTGGATTATAACACCCACCAGGTGCTAAGCCACGGTGGCCCCTGTTGTGCTACCTAGTCTATGGCGATATCAGCCGCAGATGGGCAAAGCTAACTCATGCGGGTCAGCTTGGCTAGCTTTTCAGCTATGTTTACAATCGAGCGCCGTAGAATTTCTCTATCATTCGGCTCGGCCCTCTCGTGCTCGAGGTCACAGGTTATCCACAGTCTTTCGCAAATTCAAGCGAGCACCCGCCAACCTCACATTCGTGAAGAAAGATGTCGTTCGGCTTCGGGATCGGCGA
>JACBFG010000019.1:1502374-1542098 GCA_013435955.1 Diaporthe sp. HANT25 | reverse complement strand
CCTGCGCCTCGACCTCGCCAGCCTGACGTCGGTGCTGCAGGCCCTCGAGGCCGAGGCCAAAGGCCCGATGCCGCTGATCAAGACGGCGAGCCTGGAGCGGCAGGAGCAGATGCGCGTCCTACTGTACAACTGCACCGAGAGCATGAGGGAGCTGCAGGCCGTCGTGGGCAAGTACAGCAGCTGGGGCGCCGACAAGAGGAGGGATTTTGTGGCGTGGATGAAGTTCGCGGCCAAGGACAAGCGGGGCCCGCGGGAGAAGCTCGCTATCCACACGGCGAGCATCAACATATTCCTAACTACGCTGAGCCATGGGTCGCTTGCGAGGCTGGAGTTTTTGATCAAGAATGGCGCACAGGCCGCTCATCAGGGGTATGGTCCGGATGGTTCTAAGGACCTGGACTTTTCTGTTACGGGGGCGCCTTGGGGCGGGTCGCATGCGCATTCCAAGAGGAAAGATGGTGTCGTATGGCAAGATATCGGCAGGTCACTACAAGGGGAAGGCATCACCGACAAGGACATAGAGCCCTTCCAGGAGGAGATCAAGGCGTACGCACGATATCTGGTCCGTGGAGAGACGCCGTTCTGGAGAGAACCCGTTTCCAAATCTCGCGTTTCGGATGTGCGTAAGGAAGCGGAGTCAATCAGTGTACCCTCGGCACTCAGATACTCCGACAGCCTCAGCTACGAAGAGGAAGTAAAAAGACTAGCCTTGAGGGACGAGATAAAGCAGGCTCGTCAGACGCGATATATCGGCGTAGCCGCGCGGACGGAACTGGACCCTGAGCTGAGGAAGGCCAAGGTCCAGGAGGAGGAATATATGAGGCGTCGCGAGGAAGAGCGCAGGAGACTGGAGACTGAAAATGCATCCAAGGTCGTTGAAGAAGAGGATGTTGTGTCCTTGGCCTACAAATTCGAAAGCCTCTTCGACTTCGACGCAGAACTCGCCCAATCGAAATCAGAGGCACCCGGCTCTGGAACAGACACTGCCCCAACGGCAAGCCCTCCAGACGACGATAAGAGGAGACGTTACGTAGAGATGCCCAATGCATACGTGTACGACGTTCATCAGAGGATTGAGAAACTCTTGGACAGGCGTGAACGCTACATCAAGGAGGGAAGGAGGGACAAGGCGGCGGATCTCGAGGATAAGGCCATACCAACGCAGGTCAGACTGTTAAAGTTGGAAGGGGTGGCCGTATCCGATGATAGGCCTTGGAAGTGGGATCACTGGTGTGACGCCTGCAACTTGCGCATCCCAGGGGACCGGTATCATTGCACACAGTGTCAGGGTGGGAATTGGGATGTGTGTCAGGAGTGCTGGGACAAGGGGGAAAGATGCAGTGGTCGTGGGAAGCACAAGATCACCTGCTTCGAGATGAGTGTTGCATGAACTAGAAATTATTGTATAGACTTGTTGTCGTTGTGGACAAACGCTCCCGTTACCATTCTCAAAGCATGATATGTACGAATAGGCCGTAAATCTCTATATGTCTGATGCCAAGTGCACATGTGAGATGCCTTCATGTGGGAGCGCTTAATGTAGTCATCTTATACGCTCGCTCATTAAACGCAACTGTACAAGTGTTTTGAAGAGATTTACGGACTTTGGGAAATTTTGGCAAATAAGGTCGCCTATTCTGGGTCTTGCGATCCAGGGCTCTGGCATCGCCGTGATACCAGAGAAAATGAATTTGAGTTCGAAACGGCCATGACAGATTTCTGAAGGAGGTTTTGTTGAAGCCAATCTGTGAGTTAATGATCATAGGACAATTCATCAATAATAATAAGAGAAAATCGCTCCGAGACCATCCATACGATTTGCATAACGCTTGCAGTGATCGATTGTCTCATAGATTGCGCGTACTGGCTTGAAGGTCTGCGTCTGAGATCCCCCTTGAATGACAGCTCTGATAAAATGCAATACGTAGTGGATCTTGTTGGCTAGCAGAGCCGCATCAAAGAAATCCAATTGGCTTTATTATCCGTCCACGAAATTGGCTATATCTGCATCCCAGACTTGAGGGTGTCTCTGCGTGGTAGATGGACAGCTTCGAGCCCCGGCTGCGACGAATCCACACCATCCCTGCACCCCACGTTTTCGAGGCCCTGCTGGCACGGCAACCGCCAGCCGAACAAAACAGTCCGCCTCCCGGGGCTGCCAGCTTCCAAACCTGAATTCAATTCACGCCCACAAGGTCCTCGCATCACACCCTGAATAAAGTACCGACACGTCACGCGTGAACTTGCGATCCCAGAAGTCTCTCGCGCCCCACACGGACCACCACAATGGCGACCTCAGAAAAGCCCAGCAAGAAGGACAAGGACACCTCCAAGGTGCACAAGCTGTCCCTCAAGGGCAGCGCCCGGCTCGTCGCCGAGTTCGTACGTCCAGCCCTCATCCCACTGCCGAATCGTTGCCCCCATTATAGTATACCCCATGCCGGCCCTCGCGCAAGGCGTCAGGCCTCGAGATGCGTGCGCGACGATCACTTCGCTAACTAACACCTCGCGCCCGCCCACAGTTCCAATTCTCGATCCACTCCATCCTCTACCAGCGCGGCGTCTACCCGGCCGAGGACTTCACCGTCGTCAAGAAGTACGGCCTCAACATGCTGGTCTCGGCCGACGACCAGGTCAAGGCCTACATCAAGAAGATCATGTCCCAGCTCGACAAGTGGATGGTGGGCGGCAAGATCTCCAAGCTGGTCATCGTCATCACGAACAAGGACACGGGCGAGCACCTGGAGCGGTGGCAGTTTGACGTGCAGATCTTCGCCCCGGCAAAGTCATCCAAGTCCTCAAAATCATCATCATCAAGGTCAAAAGACGCGCAGACGAACGGCAAGACATCATCATCAACAGAAACATCATCAACAACAACGAACCAAGAAAACGCAGGCGGCCCAGGGGCGGCAGCAGCGGCGGCGGCGCCGGACAAGACGGAGCAGGAGATCCAGCAGGAGATCGCCGCCATCTTCCGGCAGATCACGGCGTCGGTGACGTTCCTGCCCCAGCTCGACGCGGGCGAGTGCACCTTCAACGTGCTCGTCTACGCCGACGCCGACAGCGAGGTCCCCGTCGAGTGGGGCGACAGCGACGCCAAGGAGATCGAGGGCGGCGAGAGGGTCCAGCTGCGCGGGTTCAGCACGAACAGCCACAGGATCGAGACGCTCGTCAGCTACAAGCAGAAGGACTGGTAGCCCACCCGTGCTGCCTCCCCCGGTCCGCGTTGGGGGATGAGACGGCACACTGAGGGACGCCCGGGTGACGTGGTCTTTCCGGCTGATCCTCGTTCCTATCCCAGTGTCAGGTGACGGGGAGGCTGCGGCTTTTGAATCGATGATGTTACGACAATGGGCTTCCGCGGAGGAGCTACAGGGCATGGGGCGACGGATATGATGATCCTGCAGGGTTGCTCTGCTATGATGGCATGTATTTCAAGCAAGAAGGCGATATGGAGTTCGGATGGCGATTGTAGGGCACAGGCAAGACTCTTTCTTGTAATACCAAATGCTGTATTCGATTCCCATGGTCACGATCAGGATGCTTTTGCTTTTGCCTGAACCATATCAGAGCCATCCGTTTTCCACGTGCCTTCTCATGAACAGTCGTCTTCTAGTCTAATGCTTTCTCAGCAGCAAGACACCAGTATCCGCACAACGCCGGTCGGCTCCCTCTACTCCACGAGAGGCAACCTATGCTTGCGTTTGACGCTTTCTCACACTCGCTCAATTTTGCACACGCTTGAAGAAGTACGCGTAGCCAAACTTGCGCATCTCGTCAATATCAATGGCCTGGACAACCTTCTCATCGTTGAACAGAACCCAAGAGGGTTGGTCGAGTTGCTTGCGGATGAAGGCCACATAGTGTCTTTAGCCCAGTGTCAGCCACATTCGAAACCGATACTCCCAAAGGGACATTTGCGCCGGAGACCACTTACCCAGCATGAATGCTTGTGCCCTTGTGGCACACAATACTCTGTAGCTGATACACCGCGGGCAGCGCAGCACTTCCGGCGGGCTCGTCAGAGCCAGCACTTGCGCCAGCCGCCGCACCTTCGTCGTCATCGAGCGAGCCAGGGTCTTCTGGATGGCTGAATAGCCACTCGACAGCCCTCTCCATGTCGCCACCTGTTTCCTTGAGGGCCTTCTTCGCCTTGGGCACATCGAAACCCATGGAGGTGAGCATCTCAATCTGCTCGGGGCTTGGTCCTGAGGCTGCACCTCCACCCCCAGTGGCACCCAAGTCCAAAGGTGTGTCGATATCAGGGTCCTCCATGTGTGCGAACAGCCACTCCATTGCGGCGTTCGCGTCGCTGTTGCCTGTCGCGTGCAAGGCTTTCTCACAGCGCACACGTGGGAATCCCATCGCCTCTAGTTGAGCCAGACCTGTCTCGTTAGGCACAAACGCGGGAGCACCGGCCGGGGTCTCCTCCTCTGGCAGAGGTTCTTCGTCAGGCTGTTGGCCCTTTGAAAGATATTTGTCCAAGGTGAAGGGCTCATCAGGGATAGTAACAGGAACGTCGACTTTCACCTCCACCCAGTTGACGATCGCCATCCTTCGGGCGTTCACGGCGAGAATTTCCGGGAAGGTCTTGAACAGCGTCCGCTTGTTATAGCCCTCTTTCGAGCCACACGAGGAGCAGGTCAGTTCCACAACCTCGTCGACGGTGAAGTCATCCAGGCATTGGGTAAATGTCACTGGCTTCCAAGGTGCGGGACCTTCCTCGCCTTCTTTCTGGGCCTCTTTCTCGACAGGGAGGATGATGGTGATGTTTTCCTGCTCCGTTCTCGAATAGCGGACTTTCTTGCAACTGAGACACTGCAGACGCTGTTCCAGAACAAAGCGGAAGGGCCGAGTTGGGTCGGCTGCAGGAGATGGATGCCTGGCTCGTGTGATCAACTTGAAGAGGTGTTGGAAGAGCTCAAAGGCGTCCTGTTGTCTCATGGTGGAAAATTCTGCGTGGCCACGACCGATGAGGTGCTTGAACATGGCAGGTGACAATCCCTTCTGGTGGACTTCCGCCGAGTTTTCACCCGGCGAAGCAACTGCGTCAGGGTCAGGCTTGGAATAGCGGCCAGAAAGCAGGCCATCGGCCAGCTTCCGCATCTGTGTCTCGAGATCTTGAGCGGGGTCTTCGACGATGGGTAGGTCATCGTTGTTCTCGAAGTACCGCTTCTGGAAGGGGGCCAAATCAAAGAGACACTGCAGTACGCTGGCGAGGTAGCAGCTGTTACCCAGGTTCTTCAGACCCGTCAAGCCAGGGCCAAACAAAGGTCTAAGCTCCTGGCCGTCCTGTGTTGTCGTGAAGTCCCACTTCATGTTCTGCTCGATTTGCATCTCTGTGAGGCTCTTCTCCGTTTTCTGTCTCTCGGCAATGTTGATACCCCAGTTCGCCAGGTGGGTGGCTAGGTTCTCGTCGATACGTTCATCGTCGCAAGCGTAACAGTATATGTCAGCTGTGCCCTCGGCGCTTATCGAACCAAGTTTGACAGCAACACCATGCCCCGACTCTTTGGAATGCGCCAGTGCGTGAGAGTGGCCGCCAACGCCACCGAACTGAGCACGGCCACAACCGAGAGCGCCGCATTGCAGGCACAACCACAAGTTTTCCTTAAGGTCACACTTTGCGCAGCCGCCCAGGTCCTGGGAGGCGATCTTGCGGGGCTCGTCCTGCTGCATCAACAAGATGTGTTCGCAGCTGGTAAGCTCTTGCTCCCAGGCCTTTATCTCCTCTTTTCGCGAGAATGTGTTGGACGTCAATATTCCGTCGACCACAGGGGCGATCTTGGGGTGGGTGGCGTCGATGACGGCATTGCATTCGAGACACTTCACGTTCAGGGCAGTGTCGTATTTGTCCTCCTCCTTCTCCGCGGAGATGGCGAGCTTGGTGATCTTCTGGGGCGGCTCATCTCTCATGACAGCCTTTCGAGTCCGCTTGATGTTTAGTACGAGGGGGTGGGATCGGAGGGCGCTGTGAAGGGCGGAGTGCTGTCGGTCGCCGACGCAACCGCCGTTGAAGCACTGAAGGCAGACATTGAGGCCGTCGGCGTCGTCCTGGCGGGAACGGGGTTAGGATCAGGTCAAGCGAGGAGTGGCATGGTCTTGAAAGGAAGATGTCCCTCACAATGGAGTCGAAGCACTGCGTGCAGTCCTCGCGATAGACCGACTGTGCGGGCGTCGGGGGCGAGATGCCTGCTCACGAGAGTCAGTCAAACGAGAACAGGGCGATCCTCTCCCTTTCCCCCGAACAATGCCTCACTGAGAGAGTCGACGTGCGGACACGCCATTTTGAATTATTTTGCTAGAAAGGAACGGCTGACCAGAATGGTAGAGTCCTAAAGTCAGGGTCACGATCGGGCTTGAAGATCAAGTCAAGTCCAGACGGAGGTTGAGTGTTGTTGGAAGGGCAGGCAGACAGGCGCTGCTGGAATTACGTCGAGCTGCACGCCGAAGGCCGCACGCTGTAAGAGCTGCAGCTCCAGGCTGCCGAGGGGCAAAATGGAACGCGCCTTCACCCCGCGTTTGGACGGGCTTGCCCCACTCACGCCTTGCAGCTTAGCTGAGCAGACAGGGCAGAGCACTGGCACACGCCGGCAAACCCCCAAAACCCCAACCCAAGCCCGCCATGCCTGCCCGATGAAACGAGCTGCAGTCCTGGGAGAGATCGGCTGGGATTGCTGTGGGGTGCAGGTGCCAGCGAAACGGCAGAAACGCTGAATGATCCATTTTCTGGCTTCTGGAATGCGGGTTCAGTCGGTCAGTCGGTTAGTCAGACAGGCAATCATTGAGTCACCGAAATCTAGGCCTGCTGCTATTTGTACAATTCATCATAATGAATGCACCATTCTATGACTTTATCATGACTTTATTCCTGCTTGCGTATGCACACGCAGGCCACGTTGGACAAGCACTCTGACAGGTGACAGACAGTACACGTGTAGTTGCAAACAGCCGCAGGTGGTTAGTTAAGCAGAAAAAAAAGTCGAAAGTCGGCGTTACTGCTGACGCACCTCGGTCTCGGAAACCCATAAAAAAGAAAGAAGCTCGGAGATTCGACAGGCTTGACTGCTTTGGGCCCGGGGCGGGCTTGAATTCCAAATTAAATGGAAGTGATTGATAAGATCGAGCCAGATAAGTCCTGCACCGTCCTGCACCTGCCCCCAGCTGGGCCCCACTCCCAAAGACCGATTCTCCGAGATCGCCGTGAAATCATTGTTACCTAATCCAACCTCGGCACATCTGATTGGCGGCTTAGCCCGTACCCCGACATCATTTTGCTGGGAACGGGGGGCGACTGCACGTCAAATATTCAGCGTCACAGACCGTTGCTCCTGCGCTTGACTTTCTTTCGAAGCTCCCGTCCCTTCTCTCTTGCACTCACCCTCCGACAAGCCAACACCACCCCGCCCACAGTCGCACCAACACCTACAACTCACACCTAAGACATCATTAGAACACTGCGAACATCCTGTTGATTGATTTATCCATCTTCAACCACTAAACGGCGACTAAAATCCCCAATATCAAGATGTTTTCTCGAGGACTCAGAGTCGCCTCCAGGCGAGCACTCGCCACACCCATCCGACCTGCCATCGCCAGCGTCCCAAGGCAGCTCGCACCGGCGGTTTCTGTCGGCGCTACACGCTCTTACCACGAGAAGGTCATCGACCACTACTCCCGGCCACGAAACGTCGGTTCGTTGAGCAAGAATGATGTCGACGTTGGCACCGGCCTCGTCGGTGCACCAGCATGCGGCGATGTCATGAAGATCCAGATGTGAGTTAATGCCCATATCAATCCTGCATCATTCTACCTCATTTCTGCATCTGTCCCATCACTTTTATGGCCATATCTGCGCAATTACCCCTCAATATAACAATTTGACTGACCATGTACCAGCCGCGTCGACCCCAACTCAAACACAATCTCCGACGTCAAGTTCAAGACTTTCGGCTGCGGAAGCGCCATCGCCTCGTCCTCTTATCTCACCGAGCTCGTCCGCGGAATGTCGCTCGACAAGGCCTCGCAGATCAAGAACACAGACATTGCTAAGGAGCTGTGCCTGCCACCTGTCAAGCTGCACTGCAGTATGCTTGCCGAGGACGGCATCAAGGCCGCCATCTCCGACTACTACACCAAGAACCCAAGCGTTAAGCAGACGAACCTCGGAGGCACTGGCATGAAGATCCCCGAGGTCGATGGCGCATCTGCTCCGGCAGCCGCCACTGCTTAGGCGGTGGTCACCTGGCGACAGCAGTGAGAGAATGGTTACTCAAAAATCACTTTTGCATTCGAGTGCAGCAATGGCTTCCGATGGCGTTTATGGGGTTTGGTGTTGGAGTTTTTTCGACTGACATACCAAATGATGGGAGGGTAAGAGGAAGTTTGCTCAGGGCATGTGTTGTCATTGATTGGTCATGAGAAGAAGTTGCTGCGGGTTTGAATATTCTCACCTGGCAGTTTGGCACAGACCTGGGGCTTTCAGGGAGACGCACGCGTGGTCGATTTCGACGACCCGGGGTACAGTCTACGATCTTTTTACACGGGCAGTCAAGTCTTCGCTTTGTGTCGAGAAATTGTAAAATAGTGTCCAAGTAGACAGCAGAACGTACGCTGAGTACTGTCACAACCCGTTGCTCCTTGATTACAACCAGGCCCCATGAACAACCAGTAGGATATGTGCGTCAATTGTGCAGGACCCGTAGACTACCATGGACCAACTAATGACGCTATAGGTCATTGCGAAAAACGAGGTTGCCGATGACTGCTGCACGGCGATGACTCGGATTGTCCACGGATGTTGGGAAGCTGTCAGAGCCTTCGTCCCAGAGTCCGAGATGCTGCTTACCGGGCCGACCACCTCGAGTAGTCCTCCCCTGGGCACCCCACACCTTCAGAACTCCCATGACTCGGCTCGTGCAGAAAAAAAGCAACTTGGCGCACTGTCCAGCGCCATATAGAATTTTTAGCAGCATTAGAGCTGTGGCCTAAGATTCGGGCTCCTACGTGCCCCGTTTATTTATATATACTGTCTGTCTCCCTCTCTCTATACATTTCTTGGCATATGTCCAACCACGTGGGTATCTATATCCTATGCATCACTCACTCCCTTCCCAATGCTATGACCTCCCGTCGCTCGATTGCAGGGCCCTGTTGGGCAACAACGCCGTAGTCACCACACACCCGAGCGTGACACCGCCAGCGAGGTACAGCACGGCGTTGACGTCCCCGGTCCCGCCGCCGCCTGTGCTGCTCCCGTAGAGGTGCTGCGCGATGAGCGGGCTGACGATGCCGAACAGGCGGCCCCAGAAGCTGGCGAGGCCGCAGGCGGTGCCGCGGATGGGGGCCGGGAAGGCCTCGGGGGTCCAGCCGTAGAGCACGGCGTTGAACATGCTCTGGAAGAAGTACTCCATGGTGAACATGCCGAGGTTCTTGGGCACCGTGTCGACGATGCTGAAGAGCAGGATCGAGGCGCCCATCAGCCCCGAGGAGATGGTCATGGTCCACTTGCGCCCGAAGGACGGGAGCCGGTACATCAGGGAACCCAGAAGCACGCCCACCGCCCCCGGGGCGTATGTGTAGATGTACGAGGCGTAGGTGAAGGAGAGGGATTTCGAGTCTGATGCGGCGCCGTTCTTGATGGCGAGGATACGGGGGAGGTAGAAGCCTATCACCCCCAGTCAGTACCACGCAGGGAAAATCAACCAGAGGAGAGGTGGTTTGTGCTTACCGGCCACAGTGAAACCCCAAAAGTCAAAGATATAAGTCAACCAGACCAATATCGTGAGCCTCGCCACGGTGAAATTCGAGAACAGCATCATGTACCGGTTCTTCTGGTCCGCGACCTTCTTCCGGCTCGGCTTCATCCTCTTGATGGTCGTGACGGTCCCGCTGACCGTCCGCCCGAGGGTGCTGCTCATCCGCGTCCTGAGCCCGGGCCGCCCGCCGCTGCCTTGAGCATTCTGCGTCCTCCGCGGGTTCGCCGCCTCGCCGCTCAGCGCCTCAAAGTGCTCCAGGCTCAGGCGGCAGACGACGCCGTTGGTGTTGGCGATGTGGTGCACGACCTTGATGGCCTCCTCGTCCTGGCCCTTGTACACGAGGAACTTGGGGCTCTCGCGGAAGCGGAACACAAAGCAGCGCAGGAAGAACACGGCCAGCGTGATGGCCCCCAGCGTGAAGAGGAGGTACCGCCAACCCATGTTATTGTCCCGCCCGCAGCACGGCGCCCCCGCCGCCAGGGTCGGGTCGTTGCAGCTCGGGAGGGGGTTGGCCTCGGAGAAGTTGGGCGAGCACGACATGGTGGGGATGAAGCCGAAGGCGATGGCGCTGCAGAGGACGACGCCGATCGGCTGGAAGATGGAGAGGGTGGCCAAGAGGAAGCGCTTGTTCTGCGGGATGAACTCGAGCGTGATGGTCGTGTCGATCGGGATGTTGCCGCCCACACCGAAGCCCACAAAGGCCGTGAGGACCAGGAACGTCGTGTATCTGCCCGACGCGCCGAGGCACAGGCCAAACACGGACGAGAAGAGGCATGTCAGGTTGAAGGCCCACTTGCGACCTAACCTCACATATGTATATCAGCATCATTCCAGAGATTCTATTCCACGCATGTAGTGCTCTTGTGCCGCAGAGACACACGAAAGACCGGACGGCGATCCAAACATACCGACCACATCGCTCAACGCGCCCCAGAAGAACGCCCCGGCCGTGAGCCCGGAGCTGAAGGCCGTCGAGATGTTGCCGGAGCGGTCGTTGCCGAAGCCGAGCTCCTGCTGCAGCGGGCTGAGGGCGAGGCCGAAGGCCTGGGCCCACAGCAGGTCCAGCAGGTACCCGAAGCCGCAGAGGCCCCAGATCATCCACTGGTACCTGCCCATGCCCATGGAGTCGATCTCGCGGTTGATGAGCACGCACTTCTTGTCGTACAGGCTCAGGCCCTCGAGGTCCGGGTCCGACGAGAGGACGTGCTGCGACGGCGAGCTGGGCGTCCACCGCCGGCGGTTCGGGGGCCTCCTGCCGCCGCCCTCGGCGTCGTAGAGGTCGTCCTCGTACTCCTCATCCTCCTCCGGGTCGTACTGCTCGTGGCCGGACTTGCGGTCGAAGGTGCCGCTCGTGCGTGGGGGGTTGTTCTCCATGTCGAGCAGGGGGGCGGCGGCCTCGTCGCCAGGGGACCAAGGTGAGGAAGCCACTTTGGCGGTATTGAAGGGTTAAAAGGGGTAGGAGAGAGGGAAGAATTCAAGGTGAGGGAAGAAAAAACTATAAATGTTTTCTTCCTATTGCAACCATGAAGTGGCACGGATGTAACGAGTATACCAACCCAATTCCTATACCGGCGAGTGACTCGGGGCCGAAAACATGGAGGGGGGGACAGGGAATTCGGCGCTGGGGGGCGGGAAGCATCGAGACTGGACTGTCACGGCGAGATAGGAGGTAACGCTCCTCGGCTACCGCATCCGTGTGGTCGATGATGTGCCTCGAGACCGGGGAGAACTGGGTGTGGCGGCGATGGAGGGTGTGCAGTCAATTCTAGCAGGGTAGGGCTGCCAAATGTGATGCTATCCTATGGGCTCGGCTAGTCCAGTGTGAACTAATAAGTGACTGTTGACATAGTCTACCTTGTGGGAACTGCTGTGTGCCAATGAGAATCACTCTGTCAATGACGTTGACGGTTACACAACATAATTGTTCTGTCTGCATTCGAGTTGGTGGTGCACATGGGCCCCGCCATCAAATGAACGTTAACTGTAGCAAGCTGGTGCCGCTCGCTAGGGTCGATACACACGTCATGGACTTCAGGCGAGTGGCTTGCCATTGTGAACACGCGGTGCACGGCCGGCCGTTTCTGTCAGGATGTCCTCTTAATGTTGACCGCCGCATGCATGTATGGCCAGGGGCAGGGGCCTGAGTCCTCTTTGTGGAGGTTGGGGTCATATTGCTGAGGCTCAGAATAACTGAGACCATCCCGGCCGATCACTACGGAAGGGCTAGGCGGCCATGGGAGATCGTCTAGATCTAGAGCGACTCAACTAGACACTTGCAAGTGACCTAAAAGCTCTGACGGTGCATGTAAACTTCGAACTCATGCCTACATAATGGGGTAGGCTGATGGGTTTGCTCGACCAGAATGACATTTGCTTGCAAAAGTCTTAAAGCCCGGAGTGAAGGCTTCGTCGTTCCATTTGACTGTAGTAGACACTCACAAACCTAGGCCTGCCTTCAACGGCGTGATTCCCAACACTTCCCACAGCTCTCGCGAATCGTAGCAACGGCCCAGCGCCTCCATCGACCGCGGCAGAGCCCTCACACCGTCCTCGCGCATCAGCTCGTAGACCCATTTCGCCTGCTTGATGGGCTCCGAGCTGTCCTCGCCAATGTCCGACCATGAAGCAAACAAACTCCACCAGTCATAAACAAACCCATCAGTCACCATCCACCTTTGTCCCTTTCCCACACTGTCCCACCCATTACCCTCACTCCCTTCGGCAGCCCCTTTACCCCCAGCCTGGACCACCCCAACGATGACCCGCGCAACATCCACCCCGTGAACCATGTGCAGGCTCGTCTTGGCCCTCACGGCCTCCTTGGTCGTAGCCACCCGATCAACCCAGTGCTTCACGTCCCTCTCGCCGCCCCACAGCCCAGCAAGGTTGAGGACGCACCCCCCGAGCCCAAGCAGCTCGTCCTCCGCCACGGCGCGTGGGTCTTCGGCCTTGTAAGGGCTGCGCCGGTCCAGCCACGGCGCCTGCCGCGGGTCAGACTGCCAGATGCCCGTGCTGCCGAGCTGGATGAACCGGAACTTCCCGCTCCCGCTCTCGCCCCCGTGCGTCTCCGCGTACGCCTTGGTGAGGAGCGCGCTCTGCCCTTTGCCCCTAAGCGGGAACGTGATGAGGACGTGTCGCGCCCGCGGCAGCAGGGCGAAGGCCTTGGCCTGTTCCGGGTCTGGTGCTTCGGGGTCGAAGCGCCACTTCATGGTCGGGCTGTCTGCGACGTGGCGGCCGTCGCTGGTGGTGGCCGCGAAGGAGATGTTGCGCTCGCCGAGGAGGGGGATGAGGAAGGTGGCGGTCCAGCCTGCGCCGAGAATGAGAATGTCCAGCGCCTGCTCCATTGTGCCTGGTGTTTGGGAATCTGGAAACACTTTGAGAACCATCGCTAGTTGTTTGAGGTGGGTCGGTTGTAGAATTGTCGGGTTGAAGGGAAATAGTTGCTTGTGCACTCGTAACGGAACGGGAGGGAAGGTGTCAAACTTTACGATCCCCGCCCCACCGAGGTTTGCACTTTCCAGCATTTGAATGACCTCAGAAGTGCAACTCCCTCCCCGATCTCGTGCAACTTTCCTTACTTATTGGAAGACACTTGATTCAATTTTTTGATTAAAGAAGTCAGTCAGAATTTACCGAGAAGAACTTGTAATCAGCCCAATAGTGGCAGGGATGTGATGAGGAGTTCGAGACTAATGATGTCGCTCTTGAAGCTCTAGAGATGACTGTGAGCACCACGATTCTTTATTTATGACCCAGTGGAAGGTATTGCATAACATTCATACGAGATAGCAGTCGCCCGAGTAATATTGCTCTTAAGAACGGCGTCCTTCTTACGAGGCGAATCTGACGAACATGATCACATTTTCGCAGTCAACCCATTTGTAAGTAGCCTACCTCAGTAAGACGCTATCTTAATGCATACATGACAGGAATGATACATAGCTGTCGGCTTTTCCGTCGCTGTTGCAAGCGAGCTATTTGTATAATTAAGGACTTCCTACCAGTAAGCTGAGCAGGCATGCTCTCATTTCGTGCGACAGAAATTCCCCTGAATGGAACTGCAATGCTTTGAAAATATGTACAACGTAGTTGCTTATTCCATGTAGGGTCGAACTCAATACATGCCTTCTCAGTCTTCATGGAGCTCGATACCATCGACACTGACTTCGAAATCTGATAACCTAGGGGTTAGACAAGATTGAAAGCTCAGTCAGCGGGATAAAACTCACCCTTGTTTCCGTTGGCCCCAAATCGGATTGTGTTGGTGTCACCCTCTCGCAGCTTGAGCTGGACTGGAACCGCACCATGTTTCCCAGCACGCGAGTTGAGGTCTGACAGGTTCGTCGGGTGGGCGTCATCGTTGATAATGATTTGAGCTTCGCCCGCTGCAGGGTCGCTGACATCGTAGTGGAACGTGTACCATTCGAGAGATCCCGTGCCAGTCACATTGTTGAAGACAACCTCACTGCCAGGCGAGACTGATGTGTGATTCTTTTCGTTAATTGAAATGATCAACAAGCCAGTCTCTCAGGGTGTTTCATACCTTTGTGGACTTGTCGCTTGGTGATACAATGCTCGCAAGAAGCGACAGCTGGCACGTATATGTTAGCTGGAATATCCTGCTGGGACGTATGCCCTCTCACTTACCAGCCCTGCCGGACAAGTCGGCCTCCTCGGCTTCATATCGCTTCTTCGTGCTGGGATAAGAGACGACACCAGTGTTGACGTCCACTTTCCACATGGAGTGATATTGTAACGTCACGGTGTGGGCGCTCGAGTCGACCGCCATGGGAAGCCAGATATAGTTCGAGCTCGTGCCCCCCTTCGAATCCCACGCGTCGCCCATATAGACGTAGGTAGTGGCCTGGGATCCCTTGATCGTGAGCTCGAATGTGTTCTGAGAGCCGTACGTGTTCTCTGCCGCGGGAGCCACATCGGTGCCGCCGCTCCAGGTGCCACCCAGCGAGGTCGCCCAGAAGACCTTGTTCGGGTTCGCCCGCCAGCCTGTCTTGCCCGAGACGATCAGGTAGTAGACGCCGCCGACCTTGAACAACCCCGGAGCCTCGTATGCGCCCTTGGCGAAGGAGGTGACCCGGTCGCCAACCGCGCCGTCCGAGTTGATCCGGTTGATCTGCACGATATTGTGGTCCGCGCTGGTGAGGAGGTACCACGTCCCGTCATCGTCGAGGAACATGCCCGTGTCGGAGTAGCTGTAGTCGCTCGGCGGGAGGTGCACCTTGGCGACCTGCGTGTAGCCCCCGACCATCTGCGTGGACCGCAGTGACAGCGCGTAGCGGTCCTGCTGCCCGTACAGCCAGAAAGACCCGTTCGGTTTGGCGATCTTGGGCCGCCACATGCCCGTGATGGATGCCGCCTGCTTGCCCAAATTATCCCAGTTGAGCAGGTCCTTGGACGAGTACATCAAAGGCGTCTCAGAGCTGGCTGCGCTCTGGCCGACCCAGTAGAACGTATCGCCCCTCTTCACGATGTTACCGCCATGAGCATCGATCTTGTTGCCCGCTGTATCGTACCAAACTGCCCCTGGAGCGATCCATGAATTTGCGGCGACTGCAACGTGCGCTGCAGCGGCACACAGAATCGCTGCCACTTTGCCCGAGTGCATGTTGACTTTGGATCTTGGGGTTTGTAGAGTGATGGCAATGAATTGCGCCCAGAGAAAAGCATCACTGGCCCGTAGTCCTACCAGAAGTGGGTTCCCATGTGCCTATTTATCTCGTATTCAACACTGAACGGAGAATTAATAAAGTTCCCATCTCTCCATTCAGTATTCAAATTAAAGTTCTGGTTGGCTGGAAAAGCCTCCCTGCCTACCTGGATGGTTCAGCACGACGTTGCGGTATGACATGACCCGACCCGACACCCCCGAGTCGAGCTCCGTACTTCCCGTTCTGGAAGGGATCGCAGAACCACCCTGGGGTGGTCACCTCACGATACGACCGTAATATCGGGGACGTCCCCTCCTTTACCTCTAACAGACGGTAGCGCCAAGTCAAATCTAATTGCGGCATGCATGAATGACAGTTGCTTGTCTATTTAGAACGCTCTGCAAACAAACTGGACGAGCTTAAAAAGACAACGGGCAAAGCAGCCTGGAACGGAGTCAAGCAAGCCTCAGTTATGACCTGTCTTAATTGAGCCAGTCTTCTTATATACCGCTGCGAACGTACAATTATCTAAACAGTCTCCAATAATTCCAGAACTTAGCATTTTCAACCAAGTTGACTGATCAGAACGGAATCAGACATGGTACCTGCGTGCACATTTCTGTTCGCCGAGGCTTGTCAGATGGAACGAAGGGCGACCAGTATTTATAGGTACCCACTTCGGCTCGGCGCGAACTCAACCCGAGCATCATCAACACCAGTTCTAGGGCCACTGTTATAGCTGCCGTATTGGTGCATTATTAGCAGACTGAAGTAGTGTCCTGTGTTTGAGATGCTCCTCTAAACCTGTGCCTTCGCTCGGGGAAGGGCTCGGTGATTTGTACCCCACCAACCATCACGGTTCGAGAAGCTGGCTAGTGGATTAAGGACAGACTCATTGCAATATTCTATCTATATCTATCGTTGAAGCCTAGGTAGGGATAGCCTAACTAAGAAAATATTGTTGAATCAGTCCGTCTTTGTTATGATGACATCCAACACCAAATGTGTTGTAGCTCGTCACATTACTTTACTGCTTAGTGTTGAATTCTCCCCTCTTTTGGACTGTGAGAAAGATAATTGTGCTCCTTGAACGTCTCTTATTTGAACACGTTTCGCTTTCAAAAACCTAGCAGGCAACACCGCAATAAGAACCACCGAATCCGTGAAGCGTACCAAAGTACAGAAAGAGATAGAAGTCCCGGCCGGGAAACTTATTAATTATGTACGAGTTCTAAAAAGTAAAAGTACAGTCTAAGAATCTTCAAAACCCCCCGTCTCACACAAATTGTACACATGCCACATGCTTCTCAGTCAGCCGTGCATTTGCCATTACTCATTCCCCCGTTCCCATGGAAGGTATGTCCCAGACATGGAGTGAGCCTCCACTTAAGCGCTGAGGGCGTTCTGGAGGTTGTTGATGTCGTCGTTGCTCAGGTCACGGAACAGGGCCGAGTCGCTACCCATGGGCAGAGGGTTGCCGGCGTTGTAGTCACCGGTGAGGACGTTCAGCAGCGTCATGCAGGACGAAGGGATGCCAGTGACGAGGACATCTGTTGAGGGGTCAGTAAAAGGCGACATAACAGGAAGAGAAGTGGGGGACGGGATTCGATGAAGGGGAAAACTCACTGCCAGGGGAGTCGGCGCTGAAGTTGAGGTGGGCGCCAGCGAGCTGGTCCTTGCAGCTCTGCCACGCGGCCTGGTTCATCTCCTGGCGGGACTCGAGGGCGGAGCGGATCTGGTGGGGGTGCTGGGGGATGCCGACGGCCTCGCGCTTGTCCTTGACGGCGCCGACGACGGTACCGGCCACAGAGGCTGCGGCGCTGACACAGGCGGCCGCAGTGCCGAGGCCGACGTCCAGAGCGATGGGGATGGCAATGACGATGGGGGCCGGGGAGAGCTGGACCAGAGCGGTCATAGCGGCGGCGGTGATGGCGGTCTTGGTGAAGAACTGCATTTTGGCGGTGGTTGGTTTGGTTGATTGTGGAAGGAGAGTAAAAGGTGTGAGTGAGTGAATGATTATCACAAAAGAGTGTTTTGTAGAGTGGTAGTGAGAGTGTGTTGATTGAATGAAGAGTGTTGTTGATGATGGTGGTGATGATTATTCTGTCGAATGGACGGGATCGTTGCTCTTCTTTATACACGAAAGGAACTTCCAGACTCTGTGCCGAATACCGCAAACTTTTTCAATCCACACATTCTATCCCATACAGCTAGTAGCTGAGTGTCTCCTGAATGTTGAAGGATTCAGCCAATTCCACTGACATTGTTCAAGGCGACAGCATTTTGCCCATGTTGTGGGTCATTGCGGTTGACCTCAGAGACACTTGGGCCGGTGCATACTATGGCTCTATAACCATTGATCGTCACGATTTCCGATGTTTTGGGACAAAAATCAAGTGTAATTCTGATGCCTAGTACCCGTGGGCTCGGACACCATCTCCTTAGATGGGGAAGCCCCTTCAGCCCTCCTGCGGCTGTGTGGACAATCGAATATAGAACCGAGTGTTTGGGTCAGGATGTGATCTGAGAGGCAATGGGGAAGTGGTCAAGGCGTTGTAGTTTGCAATTCACTCGTCAGACAACCTTGAAGCAGTCCACAATTCATCAGTATACCCCACGTTACACAAACAATTTGTCCCATTGTAGGCATCAGCTCTTTCCCTCGCCTGACTTCGTCAGTTCCGCGACCTGATACGCCTTAGGCGCCCTATGCGTTTGTGAGGAAGGAGCAAAATGGGTTCCAGATTGGTGATACGAACATCTACTTGCTGAAGACTACCCGCTACGTGTGATAAAGATGTTACGTGACACAATTGACCGTAGCTGAATAAGTGTTTAGTCACTTTTGGTACCTACGTACTCAATGCATTGGTCTCTGAAGTTTTCTAGAATTGGTCTAGAAAGCTCTCAAAGGATCTCATTTGTTGACGTCGTCTCAACTGCTTTGACTATACTGCCACTACTTTGCACTCAGTGCG
Organism: Diaporthe sp. HANT25; assembly: GCA_013435955.1. Taxonomy (NCBI): domain Eukaryota; kingdom Fungi; phylum Ascomycota; class Sordariomycetes; order Diaporthales; family Diaporthaceae; genus Diaporthe; species Diaporthe sp. HANT25. The sequence continues at coordinate 1,523,693 of JACBFG010000019.1, read as the reverse complement.
GTGAGACATTGCATGGGCCCAATCGAAAGACCGCGTAATCACTACGGACATGTTGGACTCGAGACAACTACTGTAGCATCTCCATAACTTTAACCTGACAAGCCAGAAGTAAGCACGGGAGTCCCGGAGGATTCCAAAGGATTGTGGGGAGGCCGATCGTGTTTTCCATTTCTCAATCACCGTGTTCCGAAAGCCTCGGAATCCGATGATGGTGTTTCCATCTCCACGTCCCCTGGGCGAAGGATCTAGGCTGCAGCTGTCCTGAAGTCTGTCACTATATTTTGCGGGTACAAATTCAATCCTACAAGCGGGATCCCCCACATTGTCTCCATACAGTGCGCCGGTAGTCACACGGCACTTGAGATGCTTGTTTGCAAGTGCCGTTGTGCAAGCCTGTGGATTTGTACTACCTAGGTTCGCAGACGCGGCTATTCCACCAACTGGGAATTGCACTTCGTTACAAACAGTGTAATTCTGTGAACTGGCTGAGCTTTCTGATTCAAAATCGCACCAAGCCTTTGACACGCAGGCAGACGTGTCAGTGGACCTGTCGTCACAGAATTACTGCATAGCCAGCCGTGGGTCTCTGCGGGCTACACCAATTGGTCAAGTTCCGAGACAAGTCAACCTAACCAGGACCCTATAAGTTTCGACGATGATTTACTGTCCTAGCAGTGCATCAACTGAGCTGGCCACGGCCGAAAGTCCCACCCACGATGCCATCCCCAAAGTCAGCCAGCCGGCGCCAGTGTCTGACCGAGTTTCTACCTCTGCTCCTGCACCTCAGCTCATTATTTATGATTTGGAAAGGTCTTGGCGTTGTTACCAACTCGTCAACCCCCATAATATGTGTCGTTTCTGAGTCCATGGCCCCGGCATTCCACAGGGGAGACATACTGTTCCTCTGGAATCGCACGTCTTCAATCGAAGTGGGGGACATTCCTGTTGTCTGGTTTGAGGATGCTCCGTTGCCCATGGTCCACCGGGTTGTACAGTCATTCTGGGATGAAAAGACCGAGCAGTGAGCCAATATTCGGAATAATCTACATTTATGACGTGTTATTTTCTAACACAAATGGCTTCAGGCAAGTCTTCCTGACCAAGGGTGACAACAACGCAGTCACGGATGAGGTTCTTTATCCTGGGGACCGCACAACGGTGTCGCGTCAGGAGATCCGAGGGTTTGTAAGGGGCTTCGTGCCACTTCTCGGGTGGGCGGTGATAGGAGTCCAGGAGATCGCCTGGGTGAAGTACCTGATCTGGGCTTTTGTGCTTGTTGCTGCCTGCCTAGGGATATAGTGGGTGCATAGGACCCGGAAAATGACCGAACCAGAACCGGCGACCCACTTGTGCCTGACGAACACAGTGTGGTCGTCCGGGCAGGGTTGCAACCCAGGGCGCAGCTTTCGTAGGACATCATAACCTTATTTGTACCTATTGGGGCAGATCTGCACATGCAGTGGTAGATACTCTAACCCAACACGAATATAAATCCACTGATATTTAGCATTCCATCTTGCCAAACACCACGAAAGCATTCCATCCACACGATTCGATACTGTATTCAATCCTTCAGTAAATCCTTCGGAAATAACCCAAACTCCTTTCTAATGGCGCAACTCACCCCACTCACCACGCCCAAGCCCCCAGTTATCATGCTGGAGGGCTACATCAGCACAGAGGAGACATCCTTCACGGTGGAGTGCCACGACCGCGTCTTCCAACTCGTCACCACCGCACTAGATACCCCAGAAAATGAGCCGCTCTTCCGCGCCGAGTCGAAGCTGGGCACCTCGTGGAGCTGGCGGCGCAAGGTGTTTGACCAGCCAGCCGGCGCTGAGCAGAAGCACATATTCGACTTCCGGCACCACAGCGCCGACCCCAAGAACCGCTGGCTGGTCGAGGCAGCCGACGACAAGCGGCAGCTGGCCGAGCTCGTGCACAGGAAGCAGGTGACCAGCGTGGGCCACTCGGACATCGACGCCACGGTGCGCACCACCGCGGGCGAGGACGTCGTGGTGAGCATGCGCCGCTCTGGGTCTGAGAGCGCCGCTTTTGAGAACATGTCCTTGAGCGTTGGTGACACGACCTTCGCGCATATTCAGAAGATTGCGTATACTCCACCGGTCGGGTTGGTGGGCAAGATTGCCGGGGAGAGTATCAAGAGCCCTTCTAGTGTCTGGAAGGCGACTGTTGCGGAGGGGGTGGATATGAGCTTGGTGATGGCCATGGTGCTGTGTCGGGCGGAGATGTGTCATGTTTGGAAGAAGTGAGCCGCACTTGAGCAGCGGCTGTGTGGGGTATTCGTAAGGAATAGCTGAGCGATGATCAGAATGTTAATCTTGTTGTTGCCTTGAGCGAGTGGAGTCAGTCCAGAAACATCGCTCTGTGGACCATATCTGTGGAAAGAGGGAAAAATTGTCCGATTGGTACTTAACCCCTATACAGGGCAAGACTGGTCCGTTGGACATATAATGGGGGAATGCTTAGCCGATAAGTGAGCCAACCAGACCAACTAGGTTCATACTGGAAAGACAACATTATCACCTCCTAGCCAGACACCAAGCTGACAGGATGCAGCTCTACTTCCGCTTGCTGGCCTCTTGCTCCATACCGATAGCTCATCTACTGCTATGCATATTGGTGTTTCACTTTATCATTCACAACCCAAACCAGAGACACCGGCTTCTCCTCTTACCACTGTTCCTTCTTTTCGCTGTTCTTTCCTTCATAACTTGCAATCGCTTCTCAGTGATTTCTCCTTATCTATCTAGTCTATGGGCGCAATCAGTCGCACTGAATATTGTGCATTTACTCTCCCTTGTGTGTATAGAGAGATGGCCAGCGCCGCAGACTGAATCCCTGGCCACTTGGAATTCGCTCCGTACAACATGGGGTCTCTGGTCCAACCCACAACTGCTCCCAGCAACCGTCAACGCCAAAACGACCAACAAAAAAGATGATAAGGACACCGAAACTATCCCAGAGCGGGCTTCGCTCATCGTATTCATCTTCCTACGCTTGTTGAAGCTCCCACTCTACTACTACCTCTACACCTCCATTTTGCCCTCCATATTCTACGAGACAATCTTCCGTCTTGACGTCTCGGACGTCGCCGAGACAGCCCTGCTCACCCGTCTCGGTGATGTCACAGCCCGGGAGGTTGTCGTGCGCTCCTACACGGCAGTCGTCTGGATCTGGGAGAGCCTCGTGCTCCTGGACGGGGCAAACGCCGTCCTTTCCATCGTCGCCGTGGCTTCTGGTCTGGACAAACCTGAGCACTGGCCGTCCCTCTTCGGCAACCCCTGTTCCGCTTGCGGCCTGCGGAATTTCTGGTCTCAATTCTGGCACCGGTTGGCCCTCAGGTCCTACGGCAACTTCGGGCGTCTTGTGGCGGGACGCGTCTCCTTGAGGTCCAAGAGGGCCCAGAAGTCGCTGGTGGCATTCGTTATCTTTCTGTTATCTGGTCTTTCGCACAGTGCTGTTAGCTGGCGGCTGGGCCATGTAAATTGGGATATCGATCTGCAGTGGTTCTTGTTCAATTTCGCGGGGTGTTCGTTCGAGCTAGTGGTTGTTTCGACCGTGAGAGATGTCGCGAGGAGGTTGGGATTTGCGCGGGAGTTGGCAATGCTGGAGAGGAGCTGGTTGGGGTACCTGATTGGCTATGCCTGGGTATTTAGCTTTTTCTCCTGGACAGTACCGATGTGGAGATTTCCCAGATTACACAGGCAGTTGGATGCTACTGAGAGATTGATGAGACTGTTTTCGAAGATGACCTTGATACCAAAGGAGGAATCATAAGTGTGGTACCAGACAGTTGGAAGGGATTCTAGCGTAGGATATCGGGGCAGAGATAAGCATCAAATTTTATGCACGCACTGAGACTCGTCTGAAAGTCCCGGTAGTGTTTACCGGCTGAGATTCTTGTGTCCTATAACTGGAAGTAAATTGTATCCAAAATGTACCCAGAGACCTAGGTTATACGAGAGAATTAAGAGATAATAATTGAATTCTGGATAATATGAAGAATTCGGATATTCGCACGGGCAAAAACGGAGGGTCCACTGGTACATCACTCGCTTACACATAGTCAATCTGCACACCTACGACACACCCACGATACACACACAGCCATTTCACCTACCTTCTCAGACCTAATATACCTAGACCTAATATATCTATATGGGTATATCAATTAGCTATGGGTATGTGATGGGTGTCCAGATTATTATTAGTGTATATACCGGTGTACCTTCTGCTACTGTGGGTGCGAATATCTGGTGTCCTTATGATAAGGCAAACAGTCAAGTTTCCGTCATATAGGGCCGCATAGGAGCCCTGGCTGCAATGAGAGACGACATCAGCGCGCTCCATCTTCAAGCCAAGCGAGCCAAGTCCAAACACGCCCTCAACGCCCATATTGGAGGGTTGCTCAATTATTATCCACTGCGTCAAAACCTTTTTTGGTCTTCCATCTGGCTCATATCACGTGAGTAGGCTGTGTCAATTGTCCATGTATTACCTGCAAGAAAAGATGTAGTAACAAGAGAGCAAGAGGAGACTCCGGCCCATCAAAATTTCCTGCAACCGCCAGCGGCGGCATGAATGACGTTACACGCCCCTTCTTGGCTCAATCAAAGGAATACAAGTCGTCGGGCCTACACTTGATTTCACGTTTGTAAGATTGTATAAAATAGAAACGATTACCTCCTGGTGGGAACTGTTCTTATTGCTATCCACCATGCGTACCATTGAGAATTCGAATCCCGGCTATCTACACCACGCCAGACTGTACTAAAACACAGTCCATCCCTAAGCTGACTTGGCCTAATCATGCACACAACAGCTTGATCCACTCTGGAACAAAAACTTAACACATCCGATGACGCGGAAGAGTATTTGCACACATACTCTCCGATACGGGGAATCGAACCCCGGGCGCCGCGGATTTCTCAGGTTGAAAACGCGGAATGTTGGCCACTACACCATATCGGATAAAATATTTGAGAGAACAGAAAAGAACATCGACCCTGGACAACCAGACACGCCAATTCACGTCTTCCGAGAATATGAATTGTCTTCGAAGCATGTATTCTACTTGTACGATGATTGAAATTAGCAGTACGGAATATCTAGAAGGAAACTTGAGAATGACAAAGTTCCTCTATCTTAGATATTTGCAATATTGAATTTTGCAGACCATAATATGTTGTTGTATATACAAATTATCAGATTAAGCAGTTGTCCCCAGAACAGATCACAGTCGTGAAGAACTTGATCCCCTTGCCAGTCCTCTCTTGAATGGGGCTTGTTGTGCCATCGAGACCACGAAACGAGTTCTGTCCCGCACCTTGCTGATAGGCGACCTGTCCAGCAGGTGTTTCCGAACTATTAGGCGCACCGATGTTGTACTCCAGGTGGCAGTATGGTATGAGGTTCAAGGACCCCTCTGCGCTTGCGGATGCGGGATCGCCAATGTAAAAGCCCAGCTGGTCTCCCTGAGTAACCGTGGCGTTGAGAGGTACGGCCATAGCCTTGAAAGACGTCCCGATCTGGCTCGCGTTGAATGTTGCAGAGCCAAGCTCTTCAAATTTGTAACTGCACAGAAAAAGTACGTTAATTCTAGGCTCAGAATTGTGTGTGCAGACCTCATCGTGTGGGAGAGTGATTTCATATGGTTTTGGTACTTACGATGGCGCTTGGAGGTCGGTGACGTTGCTGAACCGGAACACTTTTACCATCACACCGGTAGCTTGTCCTCCAGCAGCAAGATTGACTGAGACTGAACTCAGGATACCGGTCTTGGAGTTTGTCCAGGTCTGTATCACGGTCTGGAAAAGGTCTGTGTCGCACACAGGCTGGTAATCGGCAAAACGAGGAGACAAGTCCGCAGCGGTCGTTAACGCTCCATTATCGGCGTCACCATTGCCAAGTGTCAGAGGGACTGTGTACTGCGCGCCGGGGGTGCAATCCAGATCCTGAACGCTCCCATCATCGTTGAATCGAAGCGGCTGGAAGAAGTGCCCAGAAAAGCTGACACGAGGCCCCCCTGGAACCGAAGTCGCGTGCCAGACATAAGTTGTCTCGTTCGTAACGGGGTCTGTTAAAGCAAGGACCCCTTCGACCTGAGACCCGCAACTGTATGCGGCGACAATATCGCGTTCCCATGGGCCGTCGATGGACTCTGAGCGGTAGACCAGGCCTACGCTCCCATTGCAGAAGCCGCACGTGTTGCTTGCGACGATGTAGTAGATCCCGTTACGAACGAACAGATCGGGCGATTCGGCCTCCTGGTCGAGGAGGTCAAACTGCGCAGACGTCACGTTTGTGCTTGTCTGTGTCGTGTTGAGGAAATCGTCGGTCAGTGGCGACACGTGCAGTGTCTGGAAGATCGGTGGCCAGAGACTTCCTGCTCGGGGGTCCATGAAATTCAATGCTGACCACACGAGATACCCTTTGTCATCGATGGTGGTGACAGTGAAGTCAGCGGGCTGGAAACCACTGAGCTGAGGATCCAAGGCCGCCAGGCCGAGCCCCTCTGTAGAGAACGGGGAATTAGGCGCAGACGAAGTCGCTATTTCGTATCCCGTTGATGGGTTTGACCACAGCACATATTGCTGGCTCGTGGGGTTGAATAATACATGGGGACGTCCTCCAGTGATCTCGGAGAGGACTCCCTCAGACTTCCAGTTGACGAGGTCAACAGAGGACCAACCGACCAGAGGTCTGTCAAGCCCGCTCCCGGTGGTGAAGTCGAGACCATAGGCATAGTATCTGTCCTCGAAGTTGTAGATTTTGAGGGCATAAGCGCTGATGTGGTTTCCGTCGACGTCGAACAAGTACCGATTGGAGTTGTTAAATGTGACGTTGCCCGGAGAAGCTGCCCCCACAACTCGACCAACCGATGCGAGCAGGAGAGTGTTTACGAGCCGTCCCATCATCCCTTTCGCCATATTGACAATTGACATTATTTTACTTCTGCCCTCCAACCGTCATTCACTTTCATGACCGTCCACTTCGTGCATCTTGTATGCATTTGAGCATCGCATCTTCTGAGAGGCCCGGCTCTTCCACTGGCACGTTCGGCTTTTCCGGCGCGGCGGCACCTGGTGATCATGAATTTCTCCCCCGTGGGGCCCATCTTGCCCTGATCCCTGGAGCGTAGTGTGAATCCAACTGTGATAGCGGGGAATGGCGCTGGATGGCTCGAAAATGGTATGGGGAACATGCGGGGATTTAAGCTAGATTTGATCAATCTGGGGAACCATCAATCTCGTTTCTCGGAGCCCATGCTGGAAGAGGTCACCGTCCACCTTTGGATCCATTCTGGCGGGACAGCCAAGCGTGCATATTATCCCAGGTAGTTAAAGTCCATGACATAATCCGCGCATCCTACGAGAATTAGCTACAAACGGCGGTAACATCGGCCCTTTTTTCTGATCTGCGGGCCGCATTGCCCATGCTGTATCATGTCGTTGATCATCCACATAACGGGCATTCATGCTTCGATGCCCTATCGAAGCGCTGGATCTAACTCGATGTAAGTCTAACCACGTGCTGAGTGTTGTGCCCAAGTCTTCCTACTTTGACGTCTGGTGTGGACAATGCCTGCCGAATCTCATAGAAGGCGGCCGCTCATGAATACTAGTCCCGAATAATGCAGTCTTGGGGTGGTCGACGTGTTTGACGGACCCTGACCGCAATGTACGGCTTGCCAAGAATATCGTCCGCGTAAGCGACAGCTGCGGAAATTCCATGAGTCTCATTTGGAGAATTCCGATGGCCAAGTAGATAACATTGTCGTACTAGACATTGGTACCTGAATCCTGACGGCAAAGTACGGCGCTGGGACAGAGCCCAATTTCTACGTGCTCGGTGCTCACTGGCTCGCTTTCTTATCCTGTCAAGCGCGCCTAAAGGTCGAGCCCAACAGGCACTACCAAAACAAGGCGATCGGCAGGGCGGGAACTTCTTGAGGCGGTTATCTTAACCGCTGTGGAACTCCCCAGAGCAACGTCTACCAGTCCTTCACGCGAAAGCCTCACAGACAACGTGTTTCGAGTCTTGCTCAAATCTGTGCGGAAATGTGACCACATGTAGGTGTGCTGGCTCGATGCAGACGCGGGATCTAGGATAATACGGCCACCGTGGCAAACAATTTTGACGTTCTGACCGAATCAGCTCGTACAGGGAGGAAAGTATTTCGATCTGCTGATGCGCTTTGGCTTGAGAACGGATTGTTCCTAACGGCTAGGCATCAAAATGGATCTGAAGGCAAAAGAATGCATTCTGACCAACCGGATCATTGCAGGTGTGCTCCTCAGGTACAAATATACACGGGAGATAATTATCAATCTCGCAGGCAAACTTACTGATAACCGCGTTACACGTCACGGAGTGAGATGTAGGGCGAACGCCCTTCTCGTTTTGTTGCCATCTTGGATGTGAACTAAAAGTCCATTGGCACATTCCCTTGCCGCGCTGGCAATCTCGGTCATGGAATGATGTTCGAGACTTACTATTGATTTTGGGCACTCCTTCTGGGCCCAAACTTGATGAGGTCTTACCCAAGAGTGTTTCTAGCCGGCCCCCGAGCCCAAAACTTTGGCAACGCCATAAAAGCCACAGGAGCACCATGTAACAGCTCTGCCAACAGCACTGCTCTCGACTTCATTGCGAGGAGCCCATGATTTCTGACAGTTCGACCGCCCGTCAAGCCACACTTACTAGCACATTCGTCTCGTTGCCGTCCTCTTGTGTAACCTGTCACGTGCCAAATTTGTGGTTCACTCGAGCAGCTTTGAGTTGTCGGCGAGCACTCATTGACCATGTCTCTACTGAACGGCACGCAACAAACCCCTCCCGACTCCCCGCGATTCTCTTCTCGATCAGCGATGCCTGCAGAGCAGGATCCAAATCGGGCGGTAGATGCCTTTGTCGGCGCTATTCGCAATCTAGCCTCCGATGATAATTACAAGATGATTGCGGATGTATTTAGGGATGCCCAGAAGCTCAAAGCAGAGAACGCACGTTTAACATCATCATCTCGAGATGTCTTAGAGGATTACCGCAAATTTCGGAATGAGCTGGAGGCGAAAGAGGCCAGACTTATGAGCGAGAAGACCCAGCTGCAAGAAGACATAGGCAATAAGGATGCAAAGATCCAGCAGCTGGAGGAGAACAAGACCAAACTCGACGCCAAGTTTCAGAAAAGCCGACGCAAGCTGGATGAGGAGAGCCAGAAGTGTCTCGAGCTCGCCGAGAAAATGAACGAACTCGAGACAACCGCCAGCAACCTCAAAGCATCGCTTGATGATAGGGCTAAAATCACAAGTACCTTGGAGGATACGAGGTCAAAGATGGACGCTGAGCTTTCCGAGGCGCAAGGGAGTCTGGCATCGAAGAATGCGGAATTCGCCAACCTCGAAGCAGCCAAAGCAGAGGTCGAAAGCCAGCTTGCGGAAGCGAGAACATCTCTGGACGCGAAGACCAGGCAGCTGGCAGCTGTGGAGGAAGCAAAAACCACGGTCGAAGCTCAACTCACCGCTTCTGACCTCAAGCTGGAAGACAAAACGAAGGAAGTTGTGGAGCTTACTGCAAGCAAAGAGAAATTGGCCGAGGAGCTGGCCGAAGCCCACAGAGAGCTCCTTGACAAGTCCAAACAGCTCGATGACCTCTCGGTGTTGAAATCATCTCTAGACACCAAGCTGTCTGAGCTACTTTCCAAGACGGAGGGCCATACCGAGGAGCTGAATGATGTCTCCCAATCCAAGGCAAGGCTGGAGACCGCCCTGGCTGATGTCAAAGCAGCGCTCGAAGACAAGACCATGGAGACAGAGGAGCTCACATTGCAACTGGCGGAATCAAGGGTCAACTACGACAACAAAACTGCCCAGGTTCAGAGCCTAACGTCACAGCTCGCTGATGTCAACGGAAAGCTTGAAGCAGGATCCCAAGAGCTCAAGGAACTCTTCGAGGTGAAAGCAGCAGTGGACACCCAGTTGGCTGAAGCCGAGGCCCAACTGGAAGCTGAGCGAGGTCTCAAGACGGCCGCGCAAGACGGCTTGAAAGTGGCCACAGACAGTCTGCAGAAAGAGTCAGACAAGACGAGTATTCTGTTGGATGAAGTGGCTCATCTTCGACAGACCATTTCAGACCGAAACCAGGAGGTCGAAAGCCTGAAGGAGAAGGCTTCTCAGGGCACCGACGACCTTTCTCAGGCGCAGTCGAGCCTAGAGAAGCTGGAGAATGTCATCCAAGGCCTTGAGCGAGACCTGAAGACCAAGACGGACAAGCTCGACAAGATCGAGACTTACCAGGTGCATCTGAAGCACGAACCGGAGGAGACATAGTAAGTGGCTGCTCCCTAAACTCCAACCAGGCCAACAACGCCCATGAGCCCTAAGCCGTTCCAACAGCAACTGACTAACACCTCTTAACCCAAACAGCGTCGACATCCTGGACACAATATGGGTCTCCATCCTCGACCTATGCGAGCAGCACTTCAGCCAGGACCTCGACCCCCAAGTCCTGCGCGACGCCTCATGCTGGACCAACCTCCGCAACGCCGACCACCTCCGCCACCAAGCGGTGCGCCTCCCCCTACCCCGCTCCAACAGCCCCGCCGCGAAACAGATGCGCATAGCCGCCGTGCTAGCTGCGCTATCACGCTCGCTCGCCCGGCACGTCTTCCGCCCCAGCTGGGCCGTCGACGGCGGCGCCGACGCAGACACCGCCCTCGGAAACCTCCTCCGTGGGCTCGAGGCCGCCAGCCCGGAGCACGAGAGACACCTCCGCGGGGCGCTGCTCGCAGCAGCCGCCTCCGTGAACCCTGCCCGCGGCGGGAAGGACAAAGGGGGAGAGGAGCTGACACAAGGTGGTGGTGGTGGTGCAGCAGCACACGCCAGGCGCCGCGCCGCCGCCGTCGTCCGCGAGGTGACCTTCCTCGTGCAGCACCTGCTCTCCGCGCTGCAGTACGGGGCGTTCCGCGAGGGGCTCGAGGCGTGCGTGGCGCTCGCGTGCGACCGGTGGGCCGAGGTGCAGGCCGCGGCGATGAAGATCGAGCCGTACTTTGGCCCGCCGTACGACGACTTTGACTGGCAGGTGCTCATGCTGCCCGAGAAGTTCGGCGAGGGGGGTCTCGGCGGAGGCGGAGGCGGTGGCAGTGGGTCGACTCTCGGGCTTGACGCCGGGAGCGGTACGATCGGGGGGACTCCGCGTGGTGGCGCTGCCCCGGCTGCTGCTCAGGACGCGGTGGCTCCGTCTTCTTCTTCTCCAGCTGCTTCTGCTCCCCAAGATGACGACGACGCGTCGACTATCGCCGAGTCGGTACGGTCTGTCGTCGACCCGGCTGATATCATGATGGTTCTATGGCCGACCATGTGTGCCGTCGAGGGCGGGGAGCTCGTCTCCATCACCCAGGGCCTGGTCATGGCGAAGGATCAGGCTGCCGCCGCCTTCGAGGAGGAGGGGAGGCGGCGGCCCTGGACCAACGGCAAGAGGGCTCGGTCGATGTCGCAGTCGAGGAGCGGTGCCACTGGCAACCCACACTCTGGCAAGGCTGTCTTGGCCCAGGCGAAGAAGGAGCGTGATGCCAGTGCTGCAGGCAGTGGCTCTCGCAATGGCTCTCGAAACGGCTCCCTGGCTGCCGTTGACTGACGGTCTCGGTGTTCGTTCGGCGTGCTGAACACCGTCGCGGCATTCCACCTCTTGGCGTCTGATGGCCTTGCAGTTGTTCTTCTCTGCTATTTCTCCCTTTTCATCGCAGCGTGTTTCAAGGCTCTATTATTGGTGGTTGTCCTCATCAGCGATTGGCTCGGGCATGGTCCACGATCATGAGTGCAATTAGACAGATAGTGTGGGTCCGGCCGAATGCTCATCACCAAACAGTCGACTTCGGACGAGGATGGCCAGGACGAGCCCCTGACGAATCACAGGTTATATATATCACAGCTTCGGCGTTGCCTATCATTTGAGAGGACATGAAGACAGGGTTGTTTTGCGGCTTGCAACGATGCATATGCGACATTGAGTTGTCCAAGACATTTAGAAGTTTAATTGAGCCCGTCCTCTAGGTTCTACCTTATTACGTGCAGTCGTGAATGCGTGCCAGTTGGAAACCCGGACTTGGCTCCGGCTGCGCCGTAGCTGTGCATGTCGGTCATTCCCTGTGCCAAATCGCCGGGAGGCGCGATCCATGCCGTCTTGGCCATCCTACTGGAAGGATTGAGTGTACTGGCAGAGTGCGGCCTAGTAAAGTTGCCCTAGCAGGGTGACATCCGGGTCCTGTGCGGGAGGATTCATGATTTTCTGTTCCAGGCGAATCGCAAACCGAATTGCTGCCGAGTCCTCTAGAGCTCCTCCGGCAGTAATGCCAGAGGTGGGGAGAAGCCATTGCCACGGCCCCCAAGACAATCCTGCCGGCTCTGGACCGAATTCTCGAACTGCTTGCCAAGTCGACAAGCTCATGTCAATCACCTCGCCAAGTCAGGTCTGTGATCCTTAGGGCATTGTTCACTGTAAGCTAGACCGCGCCGACTGTGGACAAGACGTCCGAGGACGGCCAGAGTTGTGATCCAACGATGTATGCAAAACAGATCGGGCCTGTCTGGTGGGATCTAACAGCTGTCACCCCTGCCGCGACGTGCGTATTTTTGTATCCACAGCATTGTTAGGCATGGTGCGTATTATATATGTGAGGTTATGTTATATATCTTTTTTGTCCTCAGACAATAGGTCGGTGACGCCTTTGGTTTGGCATACACTTTAGCCCTGTCACCATCTTTACGCACCAATGGGCCGCTTACACGCAGGTCTATCTTTATCTAACTTTCCCAATGAGACGGCCTACCGCACCTGGAGCCAAAATCGAGTGAAACAATGCCATTGCACCGGGGCCACACGCTGAACTAGATCTTACTTTCCCCCCAATGCTGATCAAAGATCGGCCCCGCGTCCGCCAACCCGGCGCTGGCTCAAGTCAATCCCCGGGTGACGAAGCACAATGAAATGACGTGCTCACGATAGCTCTTTACTGGCTGCGCACGAGAGCAGGTCAGCTCGGTGATACGTGCCCTGACTCTTTTCGGGTTATACCGCCCTGTCTTATTAAGAAATAAGAAAGTCGTGCGTGTGCGCGTGTCGCACGAGAGAAAAGACCCGCCCCGCCGATTGCGACACCCAATTGAGCCCAATAAGTTTCCGGCAGCTGAGAGTCTGAGACCCTTTGTTTGAGAAGAAAATGCTACCGCGTCGGGGATCAGGAGCGGCCCTCCTCCTAGTCAAGGGTGATTCTGTAGTAGATTTGGGGGTTTGGTGGGAGAAGTCTAAATAAGCTGACACCTAGGCCAAAAGCATCCTTTGCTCAGCGCACGCTATCTCCCATCTGGAGTTTGGGTACGGGGAGCAAGGGCTCACGGGCGAGCCACCCGGTGGTAATTCAGAGCTAGCTCGCTTCACGTTGACGACGACTGGGGAACGCGTCATCTATTTGCGACGACCCAGGCAAGCCGGCCTACGGAGATTTGGCCGGGATTCAGAACATTGTTTGATCTCCATGGTTGAGTGTTTCTCTCTCTGTGCCTTTATCTGCGGCCCGCGTTCTGAGTCGCGCACCCAGGGCGACGGGACCACCACCTGGGATCCCTCCCCCGGGACGTGGGGCTCTGGGCGAGCCTCTAGGGCGCGTGGATGGATACCCGATACCCTACGGCATATGGGAATTGAGCAATATTGAGCAATAAACTCGGTCTCCGGTGCCAGAACTAGCTCTCACGTGCTTCAAGGGTCCCTCCGAGTGGGCGGACTCTTTTTTTCGCGGAGGGGGATTTGCAGTCCTGACATTTCACACAAGGTTCAATTACCTGGGGCAATTCGTCCATCATTTGCCCCTCTGGGCCTCCGTCCGGTCTGCTGCCGACTCAGAAGCCCAAAAGTGTCACATGGCGGGCATGACGATTGGGGGAGTGCATAGTGGGAGCGCGCATGGCGGCTGTAACGAATCAGTCGCCCACGGCCGCCTGGTTCTTGGCGTCTGTGCCTTGGTTTTCGAATTGATTCTTATTTTCGCAGGGGGGCATTGAGGAGCCTCGACAGGCCCTTGAATCAGATCAAAGAGTTTTTCCCATTCGACAATATACTCCGGCCGAGTGATCAGCTCCAGAAGCCGACCCTTTCGGAGAAGACCTTCGTTTTGTAAGTTTTGGGTTTCTTTTCTGGACGTCGGTCGCGACATAGTAATAAAAGCACGTCATGGCCGGAACTCCGAGCCTTTGGGTCTTGGCCACCACAAAGTCAAGAGAAACGCCCAGGCAGAGAGGCCAGCACTACATTTTCCGAAGCCGGCCGAGTCCATTTGGTGCGATGCAACTCTGTGCTGGGTGCCACGGCTGGGCGAGACTTGGCTCAATGAAGCCTGGCCCTGTCCGACATCCGAACAATCGTCGTTGAGGAAAGTCGACAATGCATCCACCGTTGAGTGGCTTGTGGCTTGTATTTTTGGATCATCTGAAGTTATATTTGTGGCACTGACACTGTCTAGGACAAACGCCCTGCCGCGAAGTCAGTAGTTAGTTAATGGAGGGAGGCAAGGGAAGGGTGGCAAGCTTGAGGCTTGCCATCTCAACATGTGGGTAGCTGAACCATGCATGCATGCATGAACAGCTATTGTCGGTCGTTGAATGAATCTGTCTCCCTGCGGTCGGTCAGCCCACAGACGTGACCGAGGCGCGCGAGGGCAGGTTCGACAGCAGACTGGACGACACAAAGATAACTCACTCAGGGATACACAGGTGATTTCATCGGGCGGGTTATGCCAAGGAGATCGTCGGTCCATAATCCACGTTACTGTGGATCTCGGTATCTGGGAGGTTAGCTCTCCCAGATTACTCGTTGCGAGGGTTCTCCTTTCTCGCGTCCCAAGGTCGCTCGGTGCCGATGATTACGGTGCCCACCCACTGCACCCGATCGTATTCCTGGTGCTGCCCTGCTTTCCTGCCCTCAGAGGAGGTCGTGATGCGATCTTATCCGAGATGACCAATGTCGGCGGGGACATGGACGGTTGGATGAACAGGACGGCCGTGATTGCTATGGCCAAGGGGCGAACCATGGGCTGCCCTCTGGGGTCGGGCAGGGTCGCCTGGGTCGCCAACAGAGCGGGCCTGAATGGCTGCGACACTGCCGTCCTTCCCGACCAACCGGCCCTTGGCGTGTGATTTGCCCGTCGATCGAGGCTCTGCGCGCTTCAGCCCCGTAGATCCTACCCTGTGCCTGTGCCTGTCTCTGTGCCTGCGCTGAGGCAACTACTGAATGCCAGTACAGTGGCTTTGTGCCTGTGCCTGTGTATTGCTCGCTAGAGGGCTTTGTTTGTGGGGTGGAAGGAATCCTTTGGCTGGAAGTGCCGGCAGGTCTGGGCGATGCCAAGGCAACTTTACGTACTGGGCAGTTGGGTCAGAGAACAACCGACCTCCTAAAAGCAGCATGTCAGCATTGTATCGCGGTGACGAGCTAATCTATTCCCTTTGCGGGCACCGCAGGGTCTGTGGTCTGGCGTTTCGCAGACCGGAAGGAGGCGTACTGAAGGCGCCTCCCGGCCTCGTGCAGCACTGCACAATGACAGCAACAAGCCTGCAAGCCTGCAAGCAAGCACCTGCAAGCACAGCACAGTCAGAGTCGTCAAACAATGGAGGGTGGCCCCCAGGAGATGCCAAGAAGACCAGAGTAAAATCAGCTGCCCCATTCGGGGCGAAAGACGGTCTTGGCGCCCAGTTGCGTCAGTTGGCGTGACCGCCAGAGACGGGTCTGCCGGCGGCCAGCTGCCAATGGGCGCCCGCGGATGGGCGACCTGGACGGCATGTTTCAAGAGGCCACAAGCGGGTTGACAGGAGACCAGCCAGGCGGGCAGACCGCGCCCGTTCGCTATTCCCATCAATGGGCGTTAGGCCTCTAGCAAAAGACCAGGCACTGTATGCGAGACTGGCGCCGAGAGTCGTGAGCTTCTGGAAGATGAAGACGCCGGGCAGAAAGAAGCGGGTCTCTATGCTTTTCCGCTGCTTTCCTGCTGCTGCGTCTGCGACACAGCTACGGGGCACCCGCCAGCTTGGCAGTCCCCTCAGAAACATAAAGCATGATGGGTAACCTTGAATGCAAAAGGTTAACCTTAACAATGGGACAGCAGCCCGGAACCAGTCACAGCACAGAGCCCGGCAGTCGGCACATGCACACCCACAGAAATGGGCAGGAGATGATGGCTGGGGCCACAGTGCCATGCCCGTAGCCACACACGTACACGTACACTTTGTAACAAGTGAGTGTGGTAGAGATGCTGCATGTTGGGCTGGCACGATGGAGCATGGCTGGGCCAGTTTCTGCGACTTGTTGGTGTAAGGGCCCATCATCTGCGGTGCTCAAGCCTCACAGTCCAACTCTCAGTGTGGATTCTGTGGTCCCCGAGGCCTGCAGGAATCACGACGAGACCGTCATCGTGAGATTGACAGGCTTGACAGATTGACAGCTGCTGAGCGACAGGAGAGCAAGCAGGCCGGCGGGTGAGTCGTGTAACACATAATACACAACACACACACACATACACACGCGCGTACACAAACGGTGATGGGCGTCGGCGTCGGCGTCTTCGTCTTGGTTTGCGTCTGCAACCGCCTCGGCGGCGTTGCTGCATGCATGGCCAGGCGTGTGGAGATTGTTTCCCCCCGCCCTGTCCTGTGACTGCCCAGATGTAGACTGTAACTGAAGCCGTTGCCGTCGTGCAGAGCATGTCCCAAGTTGTTGTGTGTTTGTTTGGCTTTGGGGTTCGCCTGTGGCCGATCATGATACAGAACACGTACTGTACCGTTCGTATGTGTGATGTGCTGTGAGGGTTCAGTGGGACTGGTCGTGGCAGTGAGGCGCGTTCAGGCCCAGGGCAGTTGATTAAACCGGGCCAGGGGGTATGGTGTGCTCGATAGGGGTGTCGGGGCCTGTGAGGGCCGGAGAGGACGGAGAACAGAGAGGCCCTCTGAAGGCCTGAGGGCCTAACAGTAGAGGGCCAGAGAGGGCCAGGAGGACCCGTTGTCGATCCACATCTTTTGTCTTGGCCCAGGCGGGTCGCCGTTCCCAGTTCCCAGCGTCAGGGGTCCCCCCTCCTCCGTGCCTCCCTCCTTCCCCCCCCAAATCCCCAGTCCCCAGTCCCTGTAGCGTGCACCTTCCCTGCGCACGCCCCTGCGCACCCTGAATCACAGTGTGTACGTACGCGTTTTCTGCCATCCCTCGCTGTGTGGCAGGTCCGTCCGGCACATGGGAAAATACCGTACACAGGCTAGACCAATTCCCACTCGCTGCACATGTGCTGGCCAGCAGATCGCAGATCCATGCATTGTCTGCGGTACGTACCTCCCAAGAAATCTCACGAGATACATCGGTACAAGTGCCGCACTGTCCAGTGTCCATCCCAAAAAGGAGAGAGCAGAGACTCACTCACACCTACCTGCCGGTCTGCTTTCTATTCAAGAATAGCTCACATCCCCGACCACACCTCAACCTCCTCCTCCACCTCGCGTGTGTGTACTCGGTCGTCGTGTACTACTAAAACCATTCTCATCCTCGTCTTCGACCTGGTCCAGTTTCTCGTCCTGTCCTGTCATTGTCTGTCCGCCTGCATTCTGGATTCCTTCATTGCGATTTGGTCTCGGTCTTCTTTCTCTTCTCGCCGATTTATTTCAACTGACTGATTCATTGCACCCGAACGGCGACGGGTCTGTATCTCTACTACCAACAACAACATCTTGAGAAACTCCGACCACACCAATCTTCTTCTATTCTCACGGCTCGCTACTTTTCCCCGGTTGTTTGCCTCTTCACATACGCAGCAACGTCGCTCCTTGCGCCCCCCGCCACAACCAACAACCAACCGCAGCGACCAACAGGACCAACAGACCGCACCAACCGATGCCAACTGGATTTCCTCGCCCTCACCTTCACAGATCTTGAGAGCTCAGTCTTGAGCCGGTCACAGCAGTCATTTTCTGGAGCAGTGACCCTAATTGTCCAACCACCAAAATGGCGGGAGGAAAAGAAGGAAATGTCAAATGGGTTGATGTGAGATTATGGCTGCCTCTCACCCGCACTTCCCCACCCCATACATACTGACTCTCTGATCACAGGGCCTTCGTGGCATGGCCTCAACGCTGGTCGTCATCAAGCACATCACCTGTGCCTTTTTCCCATACCTGCTATGGCCTGCCCCAAGCGCGGAGGAGGACCCCGTCATGTTCGAGCGGCCCTACCTCCGCGTCCTAATTCAGGGTCGTATCGGTGTAGCAATCTTCTCCTTTGTCACAGGTTACGTGTGTTGTCTCAAGCCTGTCAGGAACTTCAGAGCCGGCAACCAGAACTCCTCCTTCAACTCTATCAGCAGATCAGCCCTCCGCCGTGTACCTCGCCTAGTACTACCCGTCCTCATCATCCTCACCGCGAGCTGCTTCGCCACCCAACTCGGCGCATTCGAGACCGCAAAGCACTGTGACGGAGCTGGTCTTCCCGAGACCAGCCCCAACAGGCGTGACAGCTGGCTCGAGGCCATCGTTGCTCTCCTCACGGATATGGTTAGGGTGTGGTCTCACGGTCAGAGCGAGTACGGAGCTGAGCTGTGGACCATGATGCCCATTCTCAAGGGTGCCTTCTGGGTCTTTATCTACCTCATCGCCACCGCACACGTCCAGACGAGATACCGGATGATGATCGCACTCGGCCTGACTTGGTTCCGCGCCGCCTCCAACGACCCCTTCTTTGGCATGCAGTTCTTCTTCGGCGCCTTCATGGCCGACTTGCAGCAGCTGCCTGAGGGCTCTGGCCCCGCCTGGACCTCGTTCCTCTCGCAGAAGTCCGGTCTGGCAGGCGTGCGCATGCTCCTGTCCGCCTTCTTCCTCGTCACCGGTCTGTTCATCGCGTCTCTGCCCGACGCCAACTTTGAGTGGCAGCCCTGGTCGCAATCCCTCGTCGACTTTATGCTGTCCATTCTCCCCCGCGACCCGGATCTCCCACGATTCTCCTCCGGCCTCGGTCTCGATCTTATCGTCATGTCCATCCACTTCTCCCCGACCGTCCGAAACGTCCTCGCGAGCAAGCCGTTCCTGTTCTTCGGCAAGATTTCCTTCGCCGTCTACCTGCTACACAACCAGTTCCTCCGATCAGTGCTCTGCTGGATGGTCTATGGTTTCGCAATCCCCGAGCCCGTCCAGGACGAGGCCACGGGTGAGTGGATGCCTGGCCCGCTACTTGAGTTCCCTGGTCCGGCCAGGCTGTTCGCCGTCTTGCCGATCTACTTTGCCCTCATCTACGGTGCGGGCTACCTTTGGATCGAGTATGTGGATGCCTGGTGCGCACGTGTCACAGAGCGTCTCTGTGGCTCGATCAAGGAGGAGACGGATGAGAAGGCCGGACCATCACTGCTGCCGGTTTCCAACCAAGAGCGTCAGTGAAGGGTGAATGAACGAGGGGAAGGATGCATCAACAAAGCAATCACGCAGTTCCAGAGCAGATGGGGGAACCTGCGGAGCTGTAATATCACAGGACTCGGGCCCGGTGTCTTGTCGTCCTGAGCGCGCAGATGACGCGTTCTGCACAAGCCGGGCCAAGTTGTCAGCCTAATTGGCTAGACCCAGGAAGAGGAAGGCATCCTCTACAGGAGCCGCTCCGGCCGCATTGGCCGAGTCAATTGGAGTTTGGGGGTTTAAGGAGGAATACTGGGCCACAAAGGCAAGACACGGGTTGCTGTTTACATGGCCATAATTGCCAACCAGCTAGGCTGAGCCTCCAAGCTCAAGCTGTACTTCATATTACAATACATCAAATTCAATCACCACCTGGGCAAACCTCGAACGTATCCGTGCAAACTCCGACATCAGCCTGTGACTTGCCTTCTGGAAGGAAGCATCGAATAGTACGTCTCTTCACTCCGACCTGGCAATTTCGCGGCTGATGCAGTGTAACATTAAACTGTAGACCTGCCGTTGTGTGGTCGCACAGAAATGGTTGTGCTTACGGGATACCAGGTGTCTGATACTCACCACGTAGGTACCTAAGTACTATGTGCCTGAACGGTCACCTACCTAATATGTATCTAAACACGTCTGCTGGCCTAACGGCCGAATCTGGAAACATGCTGGCGAAACCCTGCCGCAGGAAGGAATCTGCTTCATCGATGAAGCACTTTCTAGGCCCATCGGCCAGGCGAACACCGGCCGGTACCGATGAGATACTGGCCAAAACAGCCACATACGCCACGCGAGTTTTTTTAATTCTTGATCCTGAGCGGAGGTCAAGTCCGGTTCGAATCCTTCGCACTGGCGGCTCACAGGAGAAAAACCACCAACCGCCAAGGTTGCCCGGAAAGGGACTTTTCGCCCCCCTCACCCTAGCCCGCACCGGTGCGGATGCAACGCGATGACGAGCACGCGTGGCGGCTAACAACGACGGCGGCGGACTAGCAAAAGCCAGCGGAGGCAGGTAGGGCGACACCGCAGCAACCTGGCACGCCTGGGTGGTGGTATTGTACTGCAAGATCCTCATCTTATCGCGGCCTACCCATGTCCATATTAATCTTTCTTGCTCGCGTCCTCACAGGCTTTCCTTTCCCGTGGGTCTCTCTTCTTAATTCCGAGTGGGTAGCTCGGCGCTGGCGCGGTTAACAGGGTGCGTCGGCCGAGCCCGTAGGTGATATCAAGCGACCAGGAAAATGGGAAAGTGAAAAATTGAAAGACCACAAAAAAGAAGAAGCAACCCTGCCACGCTATGGCGGTGGCACCCCCAGACGCCGCCGAGATAAGGTGGCGCCAGGGAGAATGCGCAGAAGGAAAGCAAACGAAATCACCTTCCCGTCTTAATCCCAGGCTGCAACGGGTAAGCCACCACAGGAGAAACGAACCACCCATAATTCTCAAATCACTCCGTGCTGGGTAGATAGATAGATGATCACCAAAAAAACGAAGGGCGGAAAACCGGCACCGGCGCCCAGACCGGCCTGGGTTTGGGGCGCGGGTGCCAAGCCGAGTATCTGATTATTTAATAACCAGACGACGATTGCGTGCTCAGGACTTTCCCCCCGAAGCCCCCTTTTTCTCCAAAGTCCGTTTTGGTTTTCCTTTGATGGCATCGAATCGAATGCAGTGCCATGCCGGCACTGCGGCGTGTTGTCGTCAAAGAAGCAATCCACGTACAACACAGCCTCCCGTTTTTCGCGCCCGCCAAGCCGGCTCACGGCAAAGCACAGTTCGTTCCCGCCGCTTCCCCTTCCTGAAGCCAGCCAGCCAGGCCAGCCCAGCCCGCA
>JACBFG010000019.1:1339390-1495940 GCA_013435955.1 Diaporthe sp. HANT25 | reverse complement strand
TTGGGGGGGGGGGGGGTTGCAAATCGGTCCTTTGTGAGTTCACCATCCAGAAAACTACCTATGAGTACAGCGGCTTAGTGATCGACTTATATTTTGGAAGAACACCTACTACTGGGGAAAGCTTACTCGTTACGTGATTGAAGGGGTCTACGCTCTACCCCAGCCTATCCTAAGTCAATTTTTGAGATTCCAGGACTGGTTCCGTTGCATGCAGACAGATGACTTGCTCACACGCACACGGGGTTTATGCACTCGATTCTCGGAAGAAGTCGTTCTAAGGCATCTGCAGTTTAGTTCAGCTAAGTTCGAAACATGCGAGACTGAGTGACAGACATCATCTTTCCCACTAATGCCCATCTGGGCGACTGTGCGCTAACCCTGTAAAGCTTATTGACTTTTATGTTCAAAGGGCAAACCGGTTGTAGGTCGATTCAAAGAAACCGTTTTCGGGACGAAAAAACAACATTACCCCAAGATGGCATTGAACGAGAATACAGTATACAACGATTACTGAACACAATTGATATTAGAAATACACAACAGCGCATCCCAACCTTCCAAATCTATTCTCCACTCTACACGGCTTGGCTCGCTCTTGAATCTGATTCTCTTGTCAATAAGCTGTGGTCGTGTGTTTTTAAGGTCAACATACCATTTTCTATATTACTTTAGTTTTCAGCATTTGAGTCACCATGAATCGTCTTGTATTCGCGATTCTTGCTCTCGCTAAGATGGCATACACAGCTGTTGCCGAAGGTGGACTCGGCGTTCGTGTTACGAAACCTCTTGCTAGACGGGCTAGTAGTGCCCATACCGTAAGCTCCAATATCCTCAAGTTGAAGAAAGGAACAAAGGCGTCTAAGTCTTCATCCTATCTCAAAGCTTTGAGGGTAATTTCTGCTCCGGACCGCAGAAGGCATGATTACGGAGCAGTGCCTGTTGTTGACCTTCTCTCCGCGGAATACGTTGCTGAGATTTCATGGAATGGTATTCCAATGAATGTCCTCATCGACACTGGCTCGAGCGATTCATGGCTGGTGCAAGATGGGTTTACATGTGTGGACCAAGAAAACAGAACCCAGCCAGTAGGTTTCCCATTGTCAAAAAACTTGATTTTGTATTTACAAGGAGCACTGTAGCAAGCCAGCTGTATGTTCGGCCCGCCTTTCGAGGGCACATTCGACGCCGGAGCTATTTCAAACCAGCACTTTAATCTGATGTACGCCGACCTTGAGTTTATGACCGGTGTAATGGGTTACGAAACAGTCACTGTCGCCGGAATTACCGTAGAGCACCAGGAGGTAGCTCTTGTCAACTATACTTACTGGTTCGGTGATTCGGTAACGAGTGGTCTAATGGGCCTCGCGTTTCCTCGTCTGACCAGTGCATATGTTGGCACGAATTCATCGGTAAATGACATCGATAAACAAGTACCTTACGACCCGATAATGACTACCATGGTCAAGCAAGGCTTGATTGAGCCCATGTTTAGTCTTGCATTAGACAGGGACTCCGGCACTGGGTATTTAGCTCTGGGCGGTTTGCCTCCAGTCAACCATACTGGCTCATTCGCGACTACACCGATCTTGATGGTAAGCTGCCCACATTATCTAGTTAAATCTGGCAACGCGTCTCACACAGAAATTCAGATTGAGCTCATGGATGATGTGAAAATGAAAACGGAGTATAGCTTCTACACCATCATCGCCGACGCATACATCTACATGGGATCACAGCAGACTAGGGTACATACTGGAACGTGGGGACAGCTTCTGCAAAACATCACTGTCAATACGACTCAGTTTCCTGTCATCGTCGACTCCGGTACTACGATGATGTACCTCCCTACAGGTAATCCCTTTTCCGAGACAGCTCCAACGAATGGATACGCACTGACCTTTGACAACAAGAGATATACCAAGATCTAGCAGCATTGTTCGACCCACCAGCGTTCTTTTCCGAGGCCTTCTTCTCCGCAGTCACTACCTGTAATGCCAGTATACCAGAATTTGGAATTATCATCGGGGGTCAAGTCTTCATGATTGATCCGGCCGACATGTTGTTGCAGGCCTCGGCCGATCCGGCCACAGGGCTATGTGCTGTTGGAGTTATGGATGGAGGAGGCACGGGCCCGTATGTCCTGGGAGATACCTTCATGAACAACGTCATCTCAATTTTTGATATCGGTGCAGCGGAGATGCGTTTTGCTGTAAACAAGTAGATTACCTAGTACTAATGCTTTTTCCAAATTGGCGGATAAGACTTCTTTCATCAGACGTTATCTGTCAATAAAGATACCCGGTAAAGTTTGAGCACTTACGCATCTCATCTGACAGGTTTTCGCTTACTTGAATCGCATTTCATACCTTGACCGCTATGATTATATCAGAACGTTTCCACCTTTATGGACGACTCCGCTATGTCATAGTAAATGCGCATCGTTTTCTGTAGGAGCTCAATCATATTTCTTTGGGTGCAGAGGACAAAGATTTCAAGTGCACTAGAAGCCCATTCCGGCAGCCGCTCTCTCGTCAGCGCACTGAACAAAGGAGCGTGGAAGCCATTTGCAACCTCGTGATTATGAGCACTACCTATGTTATTGAGCTCTTCATTACTTGAACGCCCAGCGGTCTAGACACACGCAGTCTATCAACAGACGCGAGGACCGTATATTACGGAAAACTGCATGAAACAACGCAGATTGCTCAACAACAATGGCTTCTGCTCCAGCGCCAGCCTCGAGACGGTTCCAGGCAGCTCAGAACTACAGCGCTGACGCCAGAGTCGATGCTTACTGGAAAGACTTTAGGCAACGCAGATTAGTGACGAACAACTACTTTGCCTACCATCGAGCAGGCCGCACGGTCGCCCTAGCAAAATACGCACCATGGGACCGGGTGAATGAACAACCAAGCCTACGGCTGGTGGGTGAAGAAACGAAACACATTTCACAGAATTGGGACGATCTTTATGCAGACCTTGATATACCTGCCCTGCAAGCCTTGCAGAGACGGAATCGGTTGCGGGTGGGACAAGAAAAGGGACCTCCAAGCTTACGACAGCAAGCCATAAACCGTAAGCCCATTATCTACCTCCATCAAGCTTCCACAGTATTAGAAGCTGCTGGCACGATTGCACACGGTATATATGAGGAAAATAATTAACAATGGAATGTTTTCTCAGGGGAAAGTGCCACCACACTGCGACGTCTTCTCCGAAGCATGGGCGCCAATGTCAGACTCATGCGCGTCCTCGGTGAGGGTAGCCATGGAGTCGCTGCCTTGTTCGACATCTTCGATGAAAGCAGTGGAACGCGAAAGCAGTTTGTTGTCAAAGGAGCAATACCACCAAGTACAATGACGCACGAGAAGTCTGTGCATGATGTATGTTCAAGAACTCAGCTACGAACACGACCTCGAAGATGTAGATTACCGTGATCCGAGACAAACTTTCTAACCTTCTCATTGTGTTCAGTTTCTACTGCGAGCGCAGCACATCGTTCGCAGGTACCGTCTCTGCGGAGAACTGCTGCCCCCCACGACCGAGGCTGGTGCCCAAAGGCTCACCCGACTCGACCGAGATCCTGGCATGATGTTTATGGAATTCCTGAAGCATGGCGACATGTGGTCACTGATAGCTAAACTCGCGAGGACAAGAGTCAAGATTCATAACCGCCAGCTGCTTAGAATCTTCAATTGCCTTGCGAGGGCATGCATCGCAATGGACTTCCCACCCAGGCGTCGATTCGGGCTCAGGGATCGAGAGGATTGGTCTATAAACGAGTATGAAGCTAGGGTAGATATCGAGGAGGGTGTGCCGCTGGGCCCTAACCGTAATCGTGGATTTGGTTTGGTACACTTCGATTTGGATCCCCAAAACATTTTTGTCGGTGACTTTGACGAGCGCCGGCATCGATACCACCCCATTTTTAAGATCGGTGATTTTGGCACGACGACACGTACATCGAGCGAAGTATTTAGAGACCCTCCGGAAGCCATCTACCAGCGAAGGTTCGGAAAATTGCTGTACCACCTGCCCGAGCAGTTCCATCGTTCGTCGGCCTTCTCCCAGGAAGTACCTCAACTAGTCTTTTGATGGCTAACACGGGAAATATAGAGGAATGGGACTATGTAGACGTTCTCCCTCAATACGAGGACCCTAGACCCAAGATTGCTGGGAATTACGGGCCGGCGAGCAATATTTGGCACATCGGGATGGTGAGTTCCCACGAGCCCCATGATCACCAGTATTGTAATACCATTACGGAGAACACTAACGCCGTGGGAAGTGCCTGCACGATTTGATAACCCACCACTTGCCGCCATATCCCCCAGGTGCCGTGGGGCCTTTGAATCACCCCGACTTGGAGAGAGGAGTGGGCTACTATTTTACACAGGCTGTACCTTGGGTCACAGATGTAAGCAGCTTTCGGAGACAACCTTCACCCATGAACAAGCAATTACTCTCGTTTGGGGCCTGCTGGAGCCTATTACTCAAAGCTTTCATTGAGCCGCAAATTTTGAGACAGGTCATGGCTGCCTTGTGGCCTATTCCTCTGCGAATTCATGTCGAGCTACTCCTTTGATGCTTCTGTAGCTGACACGATATGCTGTAGGCTTGGAACCAACGGGTCCCGATGTTTTATACCCATGGTGCCCGGGTGTTATCCGAAGATATAAATATTGTTGTAAAATCTATCGTCGTCCGCTGCCTTGCAGATCAACCAGCCCACAGACCTACGCTCGCTGAGCTTCAAAGATTTGTGGAGCGTTTTGAAAGGTTGCCACAAATGATGGAACCCGAGACCTGGTTTAGAGATTTCTACGCTACACCTGCGGATGTAAGTCGAAATTCAAAGGCTTCATATAGAAAAGCTTACTTGTCAGGAGAAAGATTCCTGGTGCGCTGACCTACTTACTTTCAATAGCCATCTCATCCGTTTGACCCGAACGTCGATCCTGATCTTGCTGACGAGGCGCTGGAAATCGGAGGCTTCCGGAATGTCGTCGGCACTGCTCCTGCCAACCCCATAACCGCTGATGATCCTCTGCAGCTCGCAGACGATTTGCCAGACATAGGTGGCTTGGCTCGCAGCTTCAATGCGCTCGATCCAGCAGCTCCTGTTGATTTTGACCCAGCACAGCTACCAATGAGCAATAGCTTGTTGGAACGCCTGACTGCGAGGTTGGCTTCCCTGGTAGCTACTGTTTCCCAATCTGTGTCAAGTGCAGCTTCGGGAAGCCAAGGATCACAAGCTGCCCCAGGGACGCGTCTTCCGACTGAACTGCTACTCAGCAACCTCGACCCCGCAGGAGTTGATTCACTCGAAGCAGAACAAATAAATATAATTCAGCCAGATGCATCGATAGGAACTGTATTAAGAGGATACATGGAGAGATTGCGCTTGAATGGAAGTTCGGAAGGCGACCCATTTACAATAGAGCAGGTGACCAGCGCTGGTCTGTCTGACTCGTTCGATGCAGCAAATCCTCCACGTGGACTGCCTGCTGGATCACGCTTTATCGAGGCACATCCTCTTGTTCACACAATAAATGGTGTTGCGCCTCCACCACCAGGCCTTGTCTTTGGCCGAATGATCCCGGATCCACTTCCACTACGTAAGTACGCCCTGAGCTAGGGGATACCCGATTATGTTCCACAGGTGATTGTAAAGAGGACACTAACTGAACGTTGGCATTTTGAAGCCCCTGGGATGATATATCCAGCTGGACTCTTCCCTATCCAAGTTGCAGATGTTGATGAAAGCCAAGGTGACGTTCCCAACTGCTACTACAGACGGGTCGCAAGCTTTGATGGAAGTAATTAGGCTGGACAAGGAAACGGGACTCGCCGTCACAGATCGTATCAAACAACGATTTGAGCCGGTGATTGCTGACATCCCCGCATGGAGGTGGGAGTTCCAAGCCGGAACGAAAACGCCTGGAAATCTCCCTTCCAATACATATTTACAGAGTTAAATTCGCACAATTCTGTGCAGCTTATGTTAGATAATCGGTGGTGAGCATGACAAGCAAGTCTGCTGTGGGCCTAATTACTAGTTCAGCTAAAGAAAATTCTGTGACCTAGAATTGCGTGGATGGTGAATTTGTTGTGATTAAAGAAGAAGCTCTTACTTCACGATGTGGAAAAGTGTGTCGGACGAGCCCTGCAAGGTGCAAGTCAAAATATTGGTATCATTTTAGACCCGAGCATAATGTATATTGAGAACAAAGGGATGAAACACATTGTTGTCGTCTTAATCCTAAGGGACCTACTCTCAACTTGCCTTGGAATCGCGGCGTGTTGAGAAAATGATTCGGTAACGCAGTTCAGCCATCGAGGGCAGATGGACAGCTTTGATGCTCGACGGATAGAACATTGGGCCTTGGCAAAATGCTGTACTTCTGGAAATCGACCTTTGTCAACAGATTTTATCATTGAGTAGCCTGCTTCAGCTTTCACCCCCGAGGTCACATTTTGCTTCTTGCCGACCTTTGACCGTTGCCATTGAATAATGACAATGTAAAAAACTTTAAATACGTACAAAGAACGTACTAGTCTAAACACTCAGAATGCCACGGCACCACGAAGATACGGTATAATGAACTTATATGTATTTATAAAGGTCAGATCTTCCTATCAATATCATCATGTGTCATATTAATCACCAACAGCTGACCACTCACTGAATCGGAAGACAAAAACGCCAGAAATAAACACCTCAAAAATGTCGGCCCCTTTTCGCTACCAAATCATCTTTGATACAACAACCTGCGATGTCGGCAAATTCACGGCCGACATCAACGCAGCCTTGGACACAGTTGAAAGCTATAATTGGAACATCAAGGTATGTGAAGCAAAATGGAGACAGGCTATCCAGATCGCGGCCAACCTGGACAAGGACCCAGGTAATCCAACAATACCTAGAGCCAATATCGAGGCACTTGAATTAGGCAGAGAGCGTTCCAATTTGGAAAGCGAGCGCCAAATTGTGCTGAGAAGCATTGATCAAGCGATTACCTGTCTAGAGCAGCAGGAGGAGACTACAAAAAATCTTGCGGATGGGTTTGTAGGCGTAAATCATGAACTGCACCAAGATGCACTGCTCGCTCTTGCAAAATACAAGGCGGACATCGCACATTTCCAGCTCAGACGGAGTGTGGCCGGACACACGCCTCAAGCATCTGGCTCTGACCAAGACTAATCATCCAGCAGCGGTGATCACATCTCGAGTTGATCTGATCAGCTTTAATGGGGAACATCTTCTTCTTTGGAGATCTAGGCGTTCAGGAAAACTTTCGTAGAAAAAAAGTCATTTAACTCAAACACACATAGCTCTCGTTCCCATTTCTTCATTGACCGTGCATGTCAACCTCAGCTACTTCCAGTACTCCACGGGCGACACTTATTCGCAGCACAGAAGCCATTGCAACAACTCCCAAGGTATTGCCCATTTCTATAACAATCGCCTGTAAAAGAAAACTGAAGTCAGCATCCAATCTAGCACGAGCAATACGCCTTCAAGCGGACAGAGTATGTCGTGACCAAAAACTCACCATAAACTCCGATGCATGTGCCGCTGCAAGTGACAGAGATGATCTTCTGTGGAGGGCCGACTGCAATCTGATTGATGGGCCAGGGGTCTCCAGGCCGTGGCGTCAATGATGGGGCAAGGGTGACCTCGTCGCTCTCAGTTTTGAAGGTGCAGAGGTGGTAGGCATCAAAGTCCGGGGCAGTGATCAAATTGACATTGAGGTCATTATCTGTGAGTCATATCAGACCAATTCCAGCATTTGCAGTGCTTCGAGCTCAGGAAGTATATAAGATGTAATTCGAGCTTGGGCTGTCTTTACGCACTGGTGAACCATTCCTGCCCATCTGCGACCAGGTCCAACCCGTAAGAGACAGGTCCAGCTTCGAAGGTCAGAGACACAGGCTGGAAGTCTCGGCTATGAAGTTTGGTCTCAGCGAGCGAGACCGCGTGCGCCGAGGCAAGAGCGGTGATAAATAGAGTGACGATGGCCTTCATGGTATGAGTAATTTGGATTGCTGTCACGCAGTGTTGATAGTTGTCTTTGTCAGGTTTACGAAGTCTTGTGTACACTCCAAATCTGATGGGAATCCCACCGGCTTTATGATTTTTACCGTCTTCTTGATGAGGAGAGCTTCATGTCTCACTTGCTCCGAAAGGCATCGAGCCACTGATCACGATCTAGTTCTCGTATCTGCAGTCTGCTGATCGACGAGAGCAGCATCATCATCATCTCAAACTTAGAGATACGAAGCATCACTTGACCTCATGGGGGTACAAAAGTGAGCTAAATAACCAGCGGTGTGCTTTGTAGGCGTTTGTGGCGTCCGCTTCTCTTTCAGCCTCAAGAACCCCGCCTTGGCATCCATGGATTTTCTTCGCAGCGGAATACAAGCCGGCCAGAAACAGGCCATGCTGACATGGAAGCCAGCCAAATTCGTATTGAATAATTCAATTCGTGAGTCTATCATATCATCCTCTTCTTGTGGCACCAACGTAATAGCCAAGTCCTCGTTGTGACCTAGGCTCCCTGCGCATCGATTCTCAGTCCCCGCGTCATGGTGTCAAGCGTGTTGATTGTTGACACCCTCTGCGTAGCACTTCCATGATCCACAGCCGAGGGTCGTAGCTCAATATCTTCGTGGCCACCTGAGCTAGAGCTCGAGATAGGTATGCCCGTTGCAACCCTGTCTCCCCTATGGGCAAAGGACCTAAGCCTGGAAGCAAGGCTTTCTAGAGCAGGCTGGTGGAAGGCTTGCTGAATTTCTTCCAGTGAACGGCCCCGCGTCTCAGGCATGCATGCTCCGAGGACAGCAACTGTGAACAGCGCGAGACCACCGAAGAGGAAGTACGCGCCGAAAGCTGACTTATCGAGTAGGATGGGAGTGAGCATGGCGACGAACCAGTTGGTGAACTGAATACCAAGGTCAGCAACAGCCGAGAGAAGATGTACGAGAGAATGGAAATAGACATACAAATCCGAGCCCCTGAGCGACGCAGTTCGCAGCAGCCCTGACATGCGTCGGCTGGATCTCGGTTGCATAGATTTTGCCCACGATCCCCCACGTCGCACAGTACGTGAGACCAAAGAGGAATACGGAAACGACGACAACCCATCTGGCAATCCCAAACGGATGCACGGCGCCTGCAGCGTAGAGGGAACCGATCAGGAACATGATTCCTGAGAGACCGATGCCGCCTGTGATTGCGGAGGTCCGCCTGCCCCATTTGTCGGCTAGTAAGAAGGCAGGGACAGATATCGCCAGCATGAGAATCCCAGACACGCCTGATGCGAGGAATGACGCGGTAGCTGAAGACAGCCCTGCCTGTGAAAATAGTAGGGGTGCATACTATTGTGTTAGGATTTTTGTATATGCAGAAAAGATATACCCCAGGCTGCGGAGAACTCACGTATAGCACGCCGTCAATCCCGGACAACTGAACCATCCCCAGCACGAAAAGTGCCAATGTCGTCCTCGCTCGGTAACCTCTCCTGAATAGAATGGAAAAGCTCTGCCAAGGCGTCAAGCTCACTCTTTGCTCAGCGACTGCAGCACTGCTCATGAAGTTCCTCTCAGCCTCCACCATTGAGAAGTCTAGTCTGCGCAGAGCATCCAGAGCTGCAGGCTGATCACCGCGGCTCATGGACCACCTCGGAGATTCTGGGAGCCTCGCGCAGCAGCCGATCAAGACGACAGACATAGCCACCATTATGATGAACGGCAGCCTCCACGCAATACTGGACCCGCGTAGGTAGACGCTCCCGTAGCATGTGAAGTAACCGACGCAGATCCCTGCCGTGCACATCAACTGCGGCAGCCCCGAAAGAACGCCCCGGCTCTTCGTGGGTGAGATCTCTGAGATGTACACGGACACATTGCTCAAAAAGACGCCCTCACCGAGCCCAGCGACAGTCCTGCCCAGCAGGAACTGCGGCAGGCCGTACGCCGTGCCCTGGAGCAGCGCGCCGATACAGAAGAGTACGGTTCCGAGCAGGATGGTCTTCAGTCGCCCGTGGTGGTCCGCCAGCCAGCCGGCGAAAACAGAAGGGACTGCACCGGCCAGCATGATTAGGGACACCGTGAAGCCGACGAGCGTGGGGGAGAGTGCGCCGATGGTGGCTTCGAACTGCGACATTGATATCACGGCGCCGATTGATCCCGTGTCATAGCCGTTGATGAGGCCCCCCATGCTTATGGCCAGGGAGGCAAGAACGTAGCCGGGTGGTGATTTGGGGGCCATGGATGCTGGTGTTGTAGAGATTGCGATATTATCGACGTGCGTCAGGCGGCGGAGTAAAAGGGTACATCTGGGGAACAATAAACTGAAGGAATTGAACGGATGGGGATTAAATCATTGTCTTGTTTTGACAACAGGACGCGCGGAAGGGCGTGGGAAAAGGTCGACTGTCGACCAACCGCTTCTCCAGGTCGAGTCTTTCCCGCCCGCATTGTTCATCTGTGCTAGCTAGATAGCATTCGACGTTGGTTGCAAGCGGGATGATCGGCACACTATTAACCCTTCGTGGCAGCATCGTCGATCAAAACGTGGGGATGATATCAGATATGCCTGGGGATTGTGCGGTTTCAATTGATTTATCATCTGAGTTAATCTTGGTTACATGGCAGGCTATCTATACAGGGTCACATTGAACCCAGAGCCGCTCCGGCTACAACTGGACTCGACCTCAGCTTACTATGGGCATTTCGCCTCATATGCTGAATCCCTGTCTGCATTGGACCCTCTACATGATTGCATCGCCAATGATTGTGATTGCCCTGATAGTCAAAGGCTTCTCTTCCATGATGCGCCCGGTGTGGAAGTCGTGAACGAAGCCTCTCTCAGGTTCGTTGCACGCAGTCCCGAGCCCACCACTGTTCGGTCTTACTCGGCCAGGAGTGGGATCAGGCCTGATGATGTTCGAAACCATGTCGTCAGCGACTAGAATACGACATACGATGGTCAGCAAGGATCTGTTCCAACTCTGATACTGCGGATGCTCGGGTCTAATAGTGCTTACCAGGTGTGCCATACTCGGCCACGAACCCAGATGAATGCGAATCGCGGTTGTTATTCACAGTTCACCCATCAACCGGGTCGCCGGGCCATTGATGCGATGTGGGTGCCTCAAATCATCTTGATGCCGGCCTTTCTGTTCTGAAAGCGGGCATTTCGTGCAGCAATTGCGGCTGGGGAAAAGTAAGCTACGCTCCAATTAGTCACATTAATCGCAACAAAGTTGAGGGGCTGGCTTGTTGGCTGTGCTTACCTGCCCGCATTTGCTAGACCCGAGCGCTTGGCGCATACCAAGTGCTGAGGGGCCGTTGGTTGTTGTTGGAGGAGCGTATTGCTTTCCCCTCACACCTTTGTAAGCTCGCTTGGTGAAGCTCGCAGAGCCGTCACATCGAGAGTCTGGCCCACATGCTTTCGTCCTCTTCGGTTAACTCTTCCCTTCGGTCGTAAGCAGTCCCGTTCGGCTTGCCCTGCCAGGTGCTCCTTGCATGCTGGCGGTGGCCGGGTACGGGCAGGTCCTTCTTCTCGGTTGTGTCCACTGCGGTGTCACCGTCGTACCCGTACGATGACATCGTGGTCTGGTCCAGTGACCCGTACGGTCGTGTCCATCCCGATGATGATGCACCCGAAGTCTGTGTAGACTCGTACGAGGGCAGGTAGGATGACCCTCCCCTAGTGCGCCTCATGCCGCCAACCTGGAACTGGGCAATATGCCTGGCTTGCTGTTGGAACGTTGTAGGAGGTGGCGAGGGGTCGGTTGCAGGGGGCTGCAGCTGAGGGGGACACCTGTAAGCTGGTGGTTGCACTGCTGCGGCGTGATGGTATGACGGCGTTGCGGTCGAAGGTCGACGGCCGGCATCGTATGAGGTGTCAACCGAGGAAGCGTTGCTCGAGGCCGGCTCGAAGTTCTTGGGTCGAGAAAAGATCTTCTTGACCTTGGCGAGTATTCTGGCCATCTTTGCTGTAAGAATAGGGACGGATGCGGTAGGTGATTCTCGTCCGTTCCACTTGATGTGCATGTATCTCGTGGAGGCACTGTAGGCTTGACGGAATGCCGGATGGTTGACTTTTATGTTTAAGGCCAGTTTCGTGGCAAGCCCAAAATTCAGTGGTAAACACTTGGCTGTAATCAGATGCTTCGTGGCAGTGGCTATGCA
This sequence comes from Diaporthe sp. HANT25, assembly GCA_013435955.1. NCBI lineage: Eukaryota > Fungi > Ascomycota > Sordariomycetes > Diaporthales > Diaporthaceae > Diaporthe > Diaporthe sp. HANT25. The sequence goes on along the minus strand of JACBFG010000019.1, from coordinate 1,483,739 downwards.
ACGAGGGGAAGACTCAGCGATGTGTTGACTAGAGGCTGGGCTAAACAGTATGGCCGGATCGATGGCTTGTCCTAGTGTTGGCGTGTTGGCGTGCTTGGCTCCGAGGTGCTTTGATGGAGACTGCGAGAGCAGAACAATGAAGAGCGGATGAAGCTTGAAGAACAAAGGTGAGAGTTGGTCGAGGTTTTAATGTCTGGGAATGATGTAAGACATGTGGTGTACTGCCTTGCCATTTGTGGTCGATGACTGGCATTCAATGTCTTCAGCTTTGTCCAATTCACGACAACAAATCGTAGGGATGTACTTTGAGGATTGCATGCAAATTCCAATGTAACCTTCTCGACGGCTTAGCGCTGCGGGAAGGATTGTGGGGTCCAAGTGAAGAATGCTGATAGGCCCGACAGCAAAAATAGGTCGAACTTTGGCTGCCTGCGAGGTGCCGAGCCAAGTACATGTACAGGCATTCCTTCTTCACCGGATATGGTTGTGGCTGACGGTGAGGAGGATGCCAGGAACGTCTATCCGGAACAGACAGTTTGCATCCACGTGAGCAATGGGTCCTTTCCGATCTCCGGTGAGGGTTTTTGGCATGTTACAGACGCTGGACAGTCCCAACACTTGTAGCGCGAGGACTGATTCCGCCGGTCCGGTAGGCGATGACGTGAGAGACCTGCCCTGAGCATGAACTATCGACTCCCTTGGCTTAGACGAACTCCTCACTCAGCTGCGGCATCTTCATCAATTACCCCGCTGTGTTCCACTATATTCGCTTCCGCACAAGCATGCGGACTCCCGTAGCGTTGCCGGAGTTAAACTACCTATGATTCACAAGAGAGGACCGCATCTTACCAGGGTATCGGCTCTTCTGTGGCACCGGCTGTGGGTGCACCTCGCCTCAAGTGGGCGCTGTGCATGCCTTCAGGCCCATTTTAGAACCTGCCCCCCACAAATTCATTCCTGCCACCCGAAGAGGCTAGACCACTGCACCTTCGCTGCAACAAGGGCGCAATTGTAGGAATCCGACTCGTCACAAGCTCTGTAAGGCATAGTGGAGCCCAAGCAAGGCCAAGTAGGCGGACGCGTAAGTGAGAGCCTCATTGTTCATCTTCCTGTCGCCGAGGGGCCTGTACCAGATCCGAGCATTCCTGTTGGAATCCGAGCACTCTTGCTTGCAATATCTTGAAAAAATTTGTACATCATCGGAAGTGGGACCGATGCGGCCCAACCATTTTCAGATATCATGGCCAGAGTAGACAACCCTGCGCGACTGAAGATATTGCGAAGTCTTCACGAATGAAGCGGAGTCATAGCGCTGTTCAGCTGCACGGCTTAATTCATAGTAGATATCCTAAAGAAAATAAATGGTCTCTATGATTTAGTGACCCAGATACTGTGTCTGAAATCAAGCTCGGGCCGTGTCGAACAAAAGCGAGGTGACAGGGTGACTTGCAATTCCTTTCGACAAGCACGACAAGACAATTTGAACGCATGAGACTTTCCCAATTCTAGGCTTCTCTTACGACTACAGATCGACAGCAGAGGTGAGCTATTCACGACTTGGCGACACTCTCAGGACAAAAAAAGTGGGCACCACCACTCTCACCTCAGACATGTACCTGAAAAAGGAGCTTTAATTTTCCTTCCACATGCGGGCTCGACTTGTTGCGTAAGAATCCCTCGCATATTATGTCTTCCTCTGAGGAAAGGATTGATCTTTGTAATGTATGCTGACTGGTCCCGTTAGTCGACGGAGAAGATGTCCGTCAGAAGGTCCGACACCCTCCTCGGGGGCTTTTACAAACTCCTGCGTGCAGTTTTATCGTCATGTCTCAGACAACTATGGGTCTAGTTTTTCCTGATCTAGAGAGTTACAATGACGAATACAACAAGCCTTGGCTGCCCAAATTCAAGCGAAGAGTACAGAACAGTGTTGCACGTTACGAGTTCACCCCTAGGGGGATGTCACCCAGGACGCTGTCTCAGATGCATTTATGCTATAGGAGATTATCACGCAAGAGATCGTCCCACAGGAAAGCACTCCGCAAGGGGCTATTCCATAGGAGTGCATCCCAAATGAGCTGGGACTAAAGCCACAGGCTACTAGATCATGGGATGTTGTATTACGAGAGATTGTTCTTCGGCCCCTTCGGAAGACATCCTAGAGAGGACCTCCTCAGGACATGCAGAGCGGATAGACATGGCCCAAACTTACTCAACATGAGCAGTGAGACCGCTCCTGCCCGACTCCTTCAAAGTATCGTTTCCCAATCCTACCCCTGATGATCCCTTGTATGTCTGCCTTATGGTGGAGTTGGGTTGTTTGCAGAGGGCACCAAGGATGGCCCCACTGGTCATGCAGTCGACACCGTCGCTGTTCGCAACGATCGACGCCACCTCCTATGTAGCCGAGTATACCCGTCTGATTGCGTATGCCCCTCCTCTTCATCCTCGGATTGAGCGGTGCTCGGCGAGACAATGATCCTTGGCATGGAAGATGTTTCCACTCTCCTTGATGTTAGGTGTGGGTGACTGAGGCGGCGTATGTGTCGAGCTGTTGACGGTTCCTGCTAGCCTTGTGAAGGAGGCCCTCCTCTCCAACAACATTGGGCAGCACGGTGACTTCCGTTACTGTTCAAGGTGAGTGATTTGGGCCCCACGCCAAGGGATGTTATGCGGGATCGTCTTATACAGTGCTTTGTTCAGCTTTTGGACCCGAAAAGGGAGGGCAATGGTCGAGTAGTGATGCTGGCATATTAATCTTGACAGTCTTGGAATTTGACCATGGTTTGGTTTTGATTGGCATCATTGATCGGGTTTACTGGCTGAGCAGCATCTAGAGGAGGTCCCATGGGGCATGGAGTCGGGTCAAAAGGGCGATCGAGACGACGGGAGAAATATACGACGATGTTCGTGACTATCGAAAGGGCTTAGAGGAGCTTTGGGATGTCATTGTTGGCCGAGTTCTGCGATTCAAGTTGTGTTAGACGAAGGCTGAAGCAATAGGACGGGATTGTTTGAATTCAGCGGCAGTTTGAGACACTTATGCCTCAGGAATCGAAATCAAGAGCAGACGATCGCCTTGTGTATGTGGTCAGTCCTCTCGCGGCTAAGAATTGTAAGGTCGGGGAATTCATAGGCAGAATGGAGATTAATAGCCCAGTATCGATACACAGCCTCACCCGGGCTTGCTATACATTTCACTGAACTTCAGCAACCCAGTCACGGGAATTGAATGGATATTTCAGTGCGGCCCTGAATACGTACGCCAATTTCAATGGCGTGAGCAATGCTGAACAGGGGCGGTGACAGAACAGCGACATGACAATATCCATACTGAAGTACGGAGTTCGGATTTAATCACATAACTACGCCGCCCACCTCTGAGCCACGGATGCCGAACATTAAGGCTCCCGGGAAAGGGGTCACTATGGCAGCCCGAAGGCTTACGCTCGAGCAATGCGTTGAAGTCACAGTTGCCGTCGACCGCTTGATCGATCAACTTCCATGTCGATGAGGTTTGCGTTGCATTTGTATCCACCCTCCAGGCGTGTAGAGGATAAAGTGCACGAGTTGTACCCGACATCTAATTACAAAGGACTGGATTTGCCCCATGAGACACCAGGCAACACTGCCCTCGACCAGGCATTCAACAACCGGCCCAATGGTTGGAGCGAAGCCTGGTTTCGCCCTGGAAGTCTTGCTGAGCCAATCGCTTGACGTGTACGAAGTGTGCAACGAGCTGCATTGCATGCCAAAGTTGGCAATTCATAGGGCCACTCAGGTGGTTTTCACGCATGGTATGATCGTCCGCATTCACTTCTGTCGTCTCCATACAACCGCGACAATCAAGGGAATCCGCGTAACTCAACATGGGACGAGTGATGATTTTGCCCAGATATTTCTGTAGTTGATTGGTGGGGATGCTGCATACACAAGGTTTGTCGATGGCTTTCAAGTTGGATGCGCCTCACGGCAAGTTGGATACGCCTCACGGTGCAGACTAGTCTTGAAATGGACTTGTTGTAACCGAGCACAGGTGTGGCGTGGGGGAATGGCTGTCCGCATGACACTACTATATCCTGAGTGGCCTAGCTCTATCCCACGCAGACATGCGAGGCAACTCGGTAGTTGGTGTTTTCTGGTCTCTGAGGCAATGAGAGTCAAGCGGACTGGGTTCAGATGACACCGTCAACGGCTACTGCGACGTAGTCCGGTTTGGGAAGAAGGTCCGACGAGCAAGATAACCTTCACCTAATGTTTCAGCCTCCACACCAGAAGCGTGTCGAGGGTTGCGGTTGGCACCCCTGACCTCACTCGGGAGAAGTTTGACTAGTAAAGCAGATGAAACCCCTGGCGTCCAATCGAAAAGCACGCCCAGTCCGGCGAGCCATTCAGGTGGGACATGACAGCGGAAACATATGCCGGGTGACAGCGGGGCCTGCGATGGTTAAATGTGCCGGCGGGTGTTAGCAGTCAAAGGCCAGACCCGGGTGAATTGATCTGGCCCTGCCCAGGAAGGATTTTGATGCCTTCCAAACCGTTGAGTACCACTCCGACGTAGCAGTAGGGGTCGCAGCGACGTGATGTGAAATGGCCGTTTAGCCGCAGACTTGGGCGCATGCTTCAGGGCAGAGTCTGTAAACCTCCTCAGTCTTCGTCGAATAAGTGCAATGCAAGCTTCTTCCATGACTGGGTAATAACTGATGGCTGCGTGTCAGGAATTTTGCTCAAATCGGCGATCTCGCACAATCAACCCGAGTTATAGATGGGGGCAAATCGACGGGGCCGTGAAATTCCAGGCCTTTCTTTGAGTTTGCCAAAAGTCCGATGAGCTGCACTGCATTAAGGAAAAACACATCTAGTCTTGTAAAACATTTCCAGACCGCCCACTTCCCTTACTCGGCTACACTTTCTTGCTTCAGAGCGTCAAAGTTTATGGTCAAAGTTTGCGATCAAGATGAGGCCTCAAGATTGTGAATAGAATTTTCCATCGTTCTTTCATGCTGCACTAAAAGTTGGAGAAGCACCCCTTGGCCATATTCCCGGTTCTCTCGTAAGTTAAATACTTTCCGACTTGCAGCAAGTAGCACTTTCGTCCGTTGTAAAAGACTGCCCAGGAATCCCCCTGAGCACATCAGATCACGAAATCGCACGGGCAATTTATCCTAGCGTGAACGCCACGGAAACTCTATTTCAACCCGTCTTCCTCACTCCCTCAGGCCAAACCCGGCCCAGGAGGAGCCGAGAAATCCCCAAGCCATGGATTGCATGCACTGCAACCTTCGATTGGCAGTTTGATTCGAGTATCAACAACGCCACCCTTACCTCAACGGGACGATTACCCCGTGGACGCAGGGTCCGTGTCCGGCTACTCGGGCAAACTGTCCATGAGTGATGGAACGCCCGTATATGAGTTCCCAATGGCCCCACAACGGGTCCAGGGGGGTTCGTCTCGATCTACCAGAATACCTACCATTCAACACCTAAGTCATAATATTCACGAAGCGATGACCGCTTAGACGCCGAAGGCAGCGTCTGCCATGGAGATTGCTTGAGTCCTGATGGTCCTCAAGTCATGAAGTTCATGATGCTCTGGCACTTCCTCCCCTTCGTCCTCCTCGGCCAGCTGGGCTTGGTGTCGGGACAATCAAGCGCATCGTCGCCTGCCCAGCTCATAGCGGCCTTGCCAAGCTGTGCTGTGAGTCTTGTGTCAATACGCTTGCACATGAAGCTGCTCGGCAAACTGACATTTCTCCAAGTCTTCCTGTTTCCTGAGCTCTCTCCCCGTGACGCAGTGCGCCCTCACAAATGCTACATGTCTTTGCACAGACAGCAACTATTCTTCCACTGTCGAGACTTGCATTCTCGCCAATTGTACCGTTAGGGAGGCCCTATGTAAGCGCCACTTGATAAATTCCCACCTCAACACGAGGTCTAATGGAATGCCACAGTCACGAAGAACCAGACCCAGGCTTCATGCGGCGTTCTACCTCGAGACCGAGGCCATGAGCTATACGTATTGGCAACCACGCTAGGCGTGATATCGGCCTTTGTGGTATTGTTGAGGCTCGGCTTCAGACTGCTCATTTCCAGGATGGGCATGTACGCCGACGACTGGGCCATACTATTGGCACTCTGCCTCGGAGTGCCGGGGACTATTGTCTTATGCGAGCGCAGCGTCCCCAACGGCTCCGGCAAAGACGTATGGACTGTACCTTTCCATCAAATCGACGAATTCGGTAAATGGTTCTTGTTCATGGCAGTCCAGTACTTCCTGGATCTTGCTGCCCTGAAATTGAGCCTGTTGCTCTTCTACCTTCGCATATTTCCCTCTCCGACCATCAAACGTCTCCTCTGGGCCACCGTGGTCTTTGACGTTATATACGGTATCGTCTTTGCCCTTGTGGCTCTGCTGCAATGTCGGCCTATTCGCTTCTTCTGGGAGAAATGGGATGGGCAACACCAAGGAACGTGTATCAATGTTAACGCTGTGGGTTGGGCGAACGCTGGTATCAGCATTGCCTTGGACTTCTGGATGTTGGCGCTACCGCTGTCGCAGCTGCAAGGACTGCAGCTCCATTGGAAGAAGAAGATTGGGGTTGCCTTGATGTTCTTCGTAGGCACATTGTGAGTGACAATCTTTCCAGCAGACAGCTGATATCAACCCTTTCTCGGCTGACATTCTACGCAGTGTGACCGTCGTCAGTATACTACGCCTGCACGCCTTGGTTACTTTCGCGACGTCCGACAACCCCACATTCGACAACTTCGATATCATGCTCTGGTCTACGACGGAGATCAACATCGGCCTCATCTGCGCATGTATGCCAGTGATGCGGCAAATTCTGGCTCGTATCTGGCCTAATGTCTTTGGAGGCGAACAATCCAGACAAAGATACTATCGCTATGGGAATGGGAAGGACGTCGGGAACGTCCCCACGATCGGATCCAAGGACGTCGTGCCCAACATCAAAAAAGGGAGGACTGAATGGTGGCAGGGTCTGAGTCTCAGCAGAGCCAGCATGTTCGTCTCCCAACGAATGAACCCAAACGTGGCCAAAGCTTTCCGAGAGAGCACGCCTATTCAGGAGTTTCCCGCCAAGGGTATCCAAGTCCACCGGTCATTCCAGGTCGAAGACGGCTCGCCCACTTCTGTGCAGATGCAGAACTTGAAACCGATTGCACCACCACGACCTCCGAGAAAAGACATCAAAAGCACCTTCCACGCTTGAGCCCGTCAATACCGATCATCAGAGGCATGAACACTGTACGATTAGGGTGTAGGCATATCTCGCAACAGAAGACGGATAGCGACATGGGGTGGAATTGGACAACGACCTGTCAGACTGTCAAGACTTTTACGAGAGACTGTAAACTCTAATTAAAATATATAAAAATAAAGAATAAGATCTAATACAACCAAACTGAAGGTTTCAGTCAAACACGCTAGGGTCGACATCTGCTGAGTATGGGGCGAGCACTGATTCATTAGGAGGCCTCGACTAATGTACGTTGCTCAGACCCTAAGTTTCTGCGGTTGAGTATATCCGAAGTCTAGGATGTACATGTCGATGGGACAATCCTTACTCAAGAAACCAAAATGCTTGGACCTGAATGTGGCATTATAGATATGTCAGGTGAGGTGACCCCAAGTCGGTTGTAGATGCCCCAAAACGCACTTTGGCCCGGATGTGACTCTTCCCCCCTGAGCCGGATCCTGCTTGTGTGCATGACCTTATCAGATCCGAATTGCCCGACTCATTTGGCCCCTCAGGCACGTGGGCGTCCAGCTGATGGTGGGTCGCGGTCCCCATAGAAACTTCGAGGCTAGAATCTACGCAAAGACGGCCAACTTTATTGACAAAGTGGATAAGCTTTTAAGCGCCGAAATTACGCGAAGAGGCGACGATTCCGAGATCGGTAACCAGAGTTTGCCTGGCATGAAGATGATACTGCGGCGGCTACGTACCTGCTTGGTTCGGGCGAGTTGAGAGACGGACCGATTTCGCTACGTCGTTGTCATGGCTGACAGGATGCATTCAATATATGTGCAGCACATCTCGACCACAGTCATCTGTAGGAATTAAGCAAGTGACGTCTGTAGAGCCCAAAAAGTCTGCATTCAACCTTGTTCCGAGGTTGTCTAGTTTTTTGGAACCTTTATGCAGCAAGGGTACGCCTGTCGCTTCCAACTTGGTAATGCCGATCTTTACCAACATTGTGGACCCGACTCTGTGGTGGACGCATACTGAATCGGATCCAAGTCCACGAGCAGCTAAACGCGGCCTAGAAATTATATCCTATACTCACCACAGAACAAGCAGCGACATGAATAAAGTTTCTTCTCTTCGTCTGATGGATCGGAAAAGCGACACTTGACAATGTTACAGGCTGACCCTGGGGAGGCCCATCTTCTACTAATTCCTTTTCCTGCTCGACGATGGCCCCGTTCATCTAGGAGTTGGCCAGTTTGTGCGTTGATCCTGGCCGTTCTGGCTAAGAAATCAAGCATCCGACGAGATGGTAGAATCCACAGCCCCACTCAAGAACAAGTTACAAATCATTATGTACGCTCATGTAAGTTCGGCAAAGCCTAGGCTTGATCAGATCGACTCCATAGACATGAATATGAGAAACGATTATATCGACTTTACCGAACAAAGCGCTTACGACATGGTCGCACTGAGAGATGAATTCAGAGAACCACGTCAGCGTAGTGAATCGGGTTACCCAGGACTCCGTAGCGAATGCTTGTTCCGACAGCCCTCGAAGCAGCAGGCTTGCTTAGGCGACACCCCACCGCCACACACTCCAAGCTGGGATCTCTGGACAATTTGGAAAGGGGCTTGGTGGAGTGGAAATGCTCACGGAATTTGTCAGGATAATGGATCCATCACAAATCCAGTGATCTTTCCGATCGGATGTGGATCTGCCAGTATTTTTATTCATCCCCAGGCGAAGTGTGTATGTGTTATAAGATATCTGATATGCCCTGCGATATCGTTCTTCACGTGGCGCTCTACTCTTAGTCACACTTGAAGTCAGAGACCAAGCCAACATGCGGGCTTCATTCACAAAGACGTTGGCAGTTTCAGCCGCCTTCTGCGGCGCTACGGCAACCTGCACCAAGTCTCGTGCCACTGGCTCTTCTGTCGGCAATGCTACATATGACTGTATGTATGAGCTTATTTTCTGACTATTGACCATCCCTGGCCCCCTAATTTCTTCGCGAAAAGCTATTATATGGTCTTCGGAATATACAACTAACATATCGAAGATATCGTGGTCGGCGGGGGTCCATCCGGCATTATCGCCGCGACTCGTCTCGCTCAGTCTTCCAGCAAAAGCGTACTTCTCCTCTCCCGTGGACAAGGTCCTACCGTCGGGACTGGAGCAGTAGGAACAGTGGGATTCAACAACACGTTGACACCCATTGACGTCCCCGGTCTCTCGACTGCTGTGACCTCGTACAACGTGGGCGACCAGCCTCTCTTCCAGGCCTACCTCTGCTCGGATGTCGACGCCTTCGCGACTTGCGTGTTTGGAGGCGGTGCTTCCATCAACTACATGGTGTTCCCTCATCCCCCGGAGCGCGACTTTGACGACAAGTGGCCCGCGGGCTGGAAGTGGGATGACGTATCTGCCGCTGCCGACCGCGTGTGGGACCTCAACCCAGGCACCATGCTACCCAGTATGGACGGCAAGCGGTACGATCAGGGGATGTTCGAGACGGTATCGAAGTTCTTGGATGCACAGGGCTGGTCAGAGGTTGACCAGGTCGCAGAGCCCAACAGCAAGAACAAGGTGTACAGCTATCCCAACTGGGATATCGGCGTGTCTGGCGGCTTGCCCTCGCGAGTTGGCCCCTTGAAGACTTACCTGCCCTTGGCGGAGGAACTCGATAACTTCTCCTACCGCCTGAACTCCACCGTCCGTCGCGTTCTCCGTAATGGTGGACAAGCCACTGGTGTCGAGGTGGAGACAGAGTCGGGTATCGAGACTGTCAGCCTTGCTGCTGGGGGTAAGGTCGTGCTGGCGGCTGGCCCATGGGGAACTCCTCGTATCCTGTTCAACTCTGGAATTGGCCCAGCGGACCAGATCCAGACTGTTGCTGACGGCACTTCCGGTATCTCTGTTCCGGCCAAGGGGGACTGGATTGATCTCCCCGTTGGCCAGGCTATCAAAGACCACCCCATCTTCAGCATCTATGTTCAGACACCCGACAATTGGACCTCGTTCAACACATCTACCGTGGTTGACGGCACCAACCTCCAGGATATCGACTTGTACACACAGCTGGGCTCCGGTGTTCTGTCTCAAGGATACCACCGCATGATCTTCTGGACATCGAACGTGGCATCCGACAACGTCACTCGGTACTACCAGGGCAGCGTCAGCCCACAGGGCCAGGGACTCTTCCTCATCAAGGCTTATTTGACCCACGGTGCCACCTCTTCTGGCAAGATGGGAATCCAGGCCAACGGCACAGTCGGCTACACGCAGATGCCCTACCTTCAGACCCAGGGCGACCAGGATGGCGCGAGGATGTTCGTGGAGGAGCTGCTCGAGAGCATCTCCTCCTACGGCTGGGAGCTCACCCAGGGCACCACCAACGCTTCGTCGATCCTTGCGGCTCATACCCAGGGCGACCATTACATCGGTACGGCAAATATCGGAACTGACCCCAAGACTTCAGTCGTAGACACCGACGTCAAGGTCTGGGGCACCGACAACTTGTACATTGTTGATTCCAGCATCCACGCTGATCTCCCAACCGGCAACACCCAGGCCATCACTATGGTCGTGGCTGAAGCCGCGGTGGAAAAGATTATCGCCGCAAGCAGCCCCGCTGCAGGATCGGCCACTCACCTCAAGAGGCGTCACCACTAAGTGCCAGATTTCATGGAATATAAGGGCCGATAAAAAAAAACTTCTGTAGTGGTTGGGGCGAGTCTGTTATTCGTGTAAATAAGTTCATCTTCTAATTGAGCATGCCCGACTCTAAACGAGCGTTCTGACTGAGATTTGTGGGTATCAAGTTTTTTTGCTTTTTATTATTCTGATCATATGTTACATTATCGAGTGTGCTATTTCTTTACATTGGACTTGGTCGTACTATATCCTCTGTCCTCGTCGTCGTTGTTGTTGTCGACTCCGACGATACGGACGAGCGCGAGATTGGCCGTAGTTGAGGCTGGGCTCTCGCCACAGACCGCCTTTTCCAATGGCCCATTTGCCCCAACGCCCCTGATTCTCGTTGTGATGTCTCCGCCGTCGGTAATGGTGATCTGGGGGCATCTGAGACTGGTGTCGGCTCTCCGTCGTCGTCGTGCCCCGCCGGCATGCTCCCTGGCAGTTCTGCAACAAAATGTGGTACCTCCATCTCTGTTGCAGCTATGTGCAACGGCGGCATCTCTATAGCATCTCGGTCTGCCGGGGCTTCACTCAGTGCGGCCGTGCTAGCCCTCGCCCTTGAGTCCAATTCGGCCTTGTTGTCCGGCGCAAACCCATCGCTCTTTGCAGGCGAAGGTTTGGAGTCGCCCATACCGGATATCATGGACTCGACGCGGGTGCCGTTCTCCCGCCGTCTCTTCCTGCGGTGCCGCCATATGAAGAAAACCACTGCGCCCAAAACGAGAATGGCCACCATACCTCCAACGCCAATGATTATGCCGATTATAGTGCCTCTTGGTATACCGCTGTCTGTCTTCGAGTCGGGGCTCTCGTTCTGGGCGACGGTGTTGCTGGAAGACGACGAGGGGGTAGGGGTGTCGCCATTGGTCCCAGATACCGCAGTGCTTTGTAGTGTCGATGCCGTAGCCGTGCCTGTTGACGGCGCAGAGTAGGTCGATCCAGGTACGGTCGGGTCGGTGGCCAATATACTAAGGTCGGACTCCTGCCAGCGAACTTGGAGGGCGTAAGCCAGCTCTGAACTATCCGTCGTATGGACACATTTGCTGTAGGAGTAAGGGTCGTTCAGGAGGCATGTGTATCCCGTCGGACAGCAGACCCTGACGGTCTCGCCCGCGAGCACATCCCCTCCATAATATACCATCCCGCCATTGTCTGTCCGCGCTCTATCGTTCGGGAAATCGCAGCCTTTGCTATAACCGGTCGGGCAAATCCCGGGCGAGTAGAATCCAAAACTATACGCGTACAGTTGGTGAAACTTTGGCGGCATGCATATCAGGCTCGAGAGCGGCGGTGTGACGGTGTCTGTCCAGTAGAGACTCTATCGGGGTGACGTCAGTGGAAGTGGTCCCATTCGACGGGCTCGTGTGTTTAGGGGGGCTCACTGCGCAAAAGTCCGGAGTTGTGAAGACCGTCGTGAGAGGGCCTGCGCCATGGTACCCGGACAGGTAGGTCGTAACCGACGTGGTTGTGGTCATGGCGCGATGTTGTAGCCGCGGCTTAACGAGCCATTGCTACGCGAGAAGTTGTCACTGAGGAGGAAACAAAGTCCCTGGAGGTGCAAAACTAGGGAACAGCATGATGGCGTGAAGTCAATTCGGGTTCGGGCGTACCAAAAACCCAACGCTGTTAGCACAGACAGTGGGTTCCTGGCTAAGCGAACACGAGTCAGCGATCAAGCTGGCATTTGATTGCTCTTGGCTATAGTCGCGTCGATCAAACGGTCGACTAGCTAGGCTCGCTAGGTCCGTTGTCACAAGTCCGTCTTTGATTTGTAGAATCGAAAGCCCTGGTATTTCCTGACTTTCGCATATAACACGAGCAAGTCCTGATGTAAATGGCTGTTGTGTTGTGAGTTCTTTGTAAAACGTGCAAGCCGACTCAGTGACAGCGCCACAAACATCACGAAGCGAGGGTGGAAATTCTCCGGCGCCGCCTATCTAAGCCGACAATTCCGGGTAAATGAGTGGGTCCAGACAGATCTTCAACTGCGCCGTCACCTTCGCCGTTACCGAGGCCTCCGAGTATGTTCGGTCTCTTTCCCGATTGTCCGTGCTGGCTCTGCTCCGGCTCTGCGAGAGCTTTGCGAGAGGCCGCAGTCTACTTCCGTTGCGAGTCGAAATCGATTTTGATGTGAAGACGACGATGGCGTCAAGATCAAGAGAGCCGGGACCTGAGTCAGGGCGCAAGTGTGGTTAGCTGGCACCCTTGATAGTCACCGCCCCCTGAAACTCTCACCATTCCGCAGAGTCAGAAGGGTGTTTCCTTTCAGTCTGCCTGAAACGAGGGATCCGTTCTGTCTGTTCAGAATATTCGATCTGAGTATATCGTGGATCGCATGCCATACTCGTTTACAGAAGCCGTCATTGCATCGCCCCCGATAACCCACCTCGCATTTTGCAATAGTCTATGTGCAGCTACGCATCGTTGGTGTCCTTCAGGTGAACTGGTCGGTGAGACACCCGAAGTCCAAATCAAGACTGTCAACCTGGTTCGCAGCGCACATGGTCTTTCTCTTTACACAGTTCGTAGTCAGCAAGCATATACATCGTTCCACTTCCTTGGTGAATGATACTCGTATTGGCGACATGCTAATTAATCTTGAGCACACATATATCTTTTTGAGCATCCATCGTGAGATTCTCGCTTGTGCTGGATTGACCAGACTCGACAAGCTCAGCGCCCAGTCTTAGAGGTTGATCCTCAGACTGAGATGGTTGTCGAAGGTCACGGTGCCCCAGTAAGGCTCCATACCTCCATTGCCCACGTTGACATATGTGTCGGTGCCGAAAATGCCTTGCTCAGACATTGCCACCAGCCAGTCTTTTATGTCACCTGAAAACTGGCCCTGGTACATATCATCCTCTGGGACCAGCAGGGAAGAAACAGTAATTCCTGTGTCCGTGTTCTTGCCCTGGTACAACTTCCAGCCATCCTTGCCAAAGAGGCTGATGGTGGCCACGGGGCCCTCTGCCCATCCGATGGGGACCTGGCCGCCTTCATATTGAAGCCACAGCATGAGCTCTTGCGCGTTGCTTGAGGTGGAGTCTCCCTTCGTATCAGAAGTCATGAAGTCATAGACAACATTTCCTGAAAGTTGTTATCAGCAAAGTGTGTTAACGGTGCGCTTCGCTTGATATCGAGACTAACCCTTGTATGCCGTTGTGTTGCTAATGGTCCATTCGTAGGTGCTTGGAATCGATGAGATAGCGCTGAGCTGAGTCTCCAGGTTTTGTGTCAACCCGATGAACGAATAGCCCTTGACAACATTGGTCGAAACAGCCTCGTCAATATCCCAGACGCTGGACCAGTGAATCGTCTGGTTATCACCGGAGCCGGTGAAATCAAAGTAGTCGGTGCAGCAGGACCCGGAAATGTCTTGGTAGTTGTAGTTCATCGAATACACTATCCATGGTGTTCCTGAGATGACCTGGTAGTCGTTCGGCGCCCCACAGAACTTGGCAGTGGCAGCGGACGAGGCCCGCTCGACAGCGACTGCGGCGGTGCCAGTCACAGCCGTGGCTGCGACGAAAAGAGCGGCGAGAGAACGGAATGCCATTGTGTGACTAAACGACTGTGAAATGTTCAAACGAGCGAAAGAATAAGAAACCACTGGCAGATGCTCTACTTCAAGCGCAGCTGAAGCCAACGGGGAGTGGGTAGAATTCGTAAAAGCGTGCAGCCGCAACTTTTATTCTCGATCTGTAGTTCAGTCTTCATTTCGACGACATACCGTCCTGCGTTGTCATTGGTGGGTCTGGTTTCCACCTCCAAGAAAGGAGTTGTTGCAATTAGAATTGCGCTACCCGGCCGCAGCCCTGATGTTTCATTTCAGTGAAACAGTAGCGGAAGACTCCTATTCAATATCACCCAATCCCAGATAAACCCCGAGCATCTAGACTCTTGCAAAAGGCTTTTTGGTTTATTACCCCAGGATGTTTGTGGCCCATCTTCCCACATCACTAACTTAAATGAATGGCTCCCAAACCCGGCACTGCCACCCTGCCGGGCTGCTTGCACGCGTGGCCCATGGGACTGAATTCCACATGCACAAGCAGAGAGGCACAGTCACAGACAAGGCACAGGCTTTTTCATAAGCGAGAACAAGACGAACTGTACGAACTTTCCGAACCGTACGAACTTTACGAATCGTACGAACTGTAATAAGGCCCGTCAAGGGGAACGATGAACGCCTGCTCCATGGCAACATCACAGCCGAGCGCAGCACCCGTCACCGAATCGCGTTGGAGAGGCGTTTCCTTTTCTCTGTCTGACGATTCCACAAAGATTGTCAAGTCAACCGTGACGCAGGTTCGAAAGGGCTCCTTTACCCGTCAAAGGCAGCTCTCCGATACGGCCTTTAACCATCTGTATCTCACCCGATTCGTTTCTGGGGCTGGAGAGGTGGGAAAGCACACGGAGTATGCCAACTACCTCCGGATTCACGACTTCTCAAAGAATCGATTCTTCGGGCGTGGGAGACCAAGATGTTCGCGCAGCGTTGTTCCTTCATAATCCTCCCGAAAAAGCCCGCGGCGTTGGAGTTCCGGAACCAACCTCTCAACGACGTCGTCCAGGCCCTGTGGCAGGAAAGGAAAGGTCACAGTGAACCCGTCAGCCCCTTCCTCTGCTAGCCAGCGGCCCATATCATCGGCGATGCTCTCCGGGGTTCCTACAAAGGCCAGCCCGGCGTACCCGCCAAATCGCTGCGCGAGCTGCCTGACAGTCAGCCCCTCGTCCTTCGCGAGTTTGACTGCGCCATCCCGTGCTGTCTTGCTCGCGTTGGTCTCGGGCAGGTCCTCCGGTAGCGGGCCGTCTGGATCGAAGCCCGATGCATCAGTGCCCAACATGATGGATAGGGACGCTATGGCGCTGTCGTAGTGCACCAAGCTATCCAGATTGAGACGTTTCGCACGGGCTTCCTCGACCGTGTCGCCAACGATGACCATGGCCGCGGGGAGTATCTTGATGTGATCGCGGTTTCTGCCGGCCCCTGCTGCGCGATTCTTGATGTCTACGTACAGAGCCTTCGCCGACTCCAAGTCTCTCGGGGAGCAGAAGACAACCTCCGCCGTCTCGCCTGCGAGCTGTCTTCCCGGGTCACTTTGGCCGGCTTGAACAATCACGGGCCAGCCTTGGACTGGGCGAGCGATATTCAGCGGCCCGCGGACGCTCAGCTCATCTCCCTTGTGGTTGAGTGTGTGTATCTTTTCGGGGTCGACATAAGTACCACTCTCCCGGTCGCGGACAAAGGCATCGTCGGCAAAGCTGTCCCACAGCCCCGTGACCACGTCATAGAACTCCCGGGCTCGCTTGTAACGGTCGCCATGCTGCATGTGCTCATCCTGACCAAAGTTTTTGGATGACTCCGGATTGCCAGTCGTGACAATGTTCCAGGCGGCACGACCATTACTAAGGTGATCGAGTGAGGCGAAACGACGAGCAATGTGGTAAGGCTCATCATATGTAGTGGATGCTGTTGCTGCCAGTCCGATCTTCTCTGTCACTACCGAAAGGGCAGAAAGTAGTGTGAAAGGCTCGAAGGATGTGACTGTGTGGCTGCGCTTGAGCGCCTCGACCGGCATGTTCAGAACGGCTAAATGGTCAGCCATGAAAAACGCGTCGAATTTCGCAGCCTCTAGCTTCGTGATGAATGACTTCAAATGCCCCAGGTTGAAGTTGGCATCGGGAAATGAGCCAGGATACCGCCATGCTCCAGTATGGAGACTTACAGGCCGCATGAATGCGGTGAGGTGCAACTTCTTTGAGTCGGACATTTTCAAAGTCGTTGTTTCTTGCGGTCTCTAGTTGGTGATCTCTCTCAAACATGAATAAATGAAGTCTCGTTCTTCCCCAAGTCAGACGTGGACTCTTGAAGCTTTCAAGGTTCGGCTCCGGGGTAGCAGTTGTCGGCCTGATGACAAATGGATTGCACCATCGCGATGGCGACATCGATGCATGTGGGAGGGGCACGCACACCTCGACTAATCAAAGCGATGGCGACTCGCAAGCGGTCAATATATACAATTGATAAGCGATATGTGATCCCGGTCTTTCCGGCCTCTGATTGTATAGGTGAGATTGCAATTACAAAAGACAGTGGCATCGCACAACCTGTCAGCTGGAAAGACACGCTGGACTTCAGGAGCGAAAGCGGAAACATTTCTATATCATACCTGCCCTCACTAGCATAGATTGTATGATGAAATTCGATGACAAGATCTCATTACATACCGCAGTTTTTCAGTGCAGATAGAGGATATTGGCCCTCAAGTGTCAGATCATAGTCGGATGATGGCAATGTAAATATCACAAAATTTCCAATCGGTTGCCCCTTAGGTCGGTTGTCTCAGCAAATTTGTTTTCACCGGTGAGCACCAGTAACACTCCGGGAGGTGCATCAATCAATGATATACTAGCTTATGCAATGCTAATGTGTTTCGATGCCCAAGTCTGCGATGAAAATATCAGCCGCCTTTTCGCCAATCGTCATTGCTGTGTTGTTCGGATGGGCCGCTACATTACGAGGCACGATACTCAAGTCGGCTACTTTCAGTGCTTCAACGCCGTACACATTGAGTCTCTCGTTCACGACGCCCATGCGATCAAGCGGCGCGAGTTTACACGTTCCTAACGAGTGCCAAGTCGTCGTGACATTCTCTCGTAGCCACTCATCGATCACAGCGTCGTCTTCGGGCGTGTACTCGATGTTCTGAATGTTGGTTCCAAGAGGCTTTGCAGTCTCGATGGCCACTGCTTTGGACCCAGCCGGGAACGAGGGGTGGCCACTGGCCACTTCACCCCGATATACGGACCGACGGCGTGCGATTTCACGCTGGGTTTTATATGCCCATCTGCACTTCTTGATATCAATGCCGTCCTCATCGTCAAAGAAGCCGGCGTCGAAGTCGACCTTGTCGCCGAGCTCTGGCCCTGTAATATGGATATGCCCACGAGAATAGGGGTACACCGTGAATATGGAGTGAGAGAAATATTGTCTGATTGGCATGCCGATCGGAACTCCAGGAAAACTGGAAGAGTTAGCATGTTTGCCAGTGATTAACAAAGAAGGTGGCTTCACCCATTGAAAGCTGCTATCATGGCCAGCGGCTTATCTGGATTGGACTTGAAGTCCCTCTCCCAGACCTTTTCAAAATCGGGTCCCAGTGAGGCAACATCGCGATGCGAAGGTCGAATCTTGCAAGTAATGTCCACACCATTCCAACCCAAGATCCTGTTTCCCTCAAGGTCCCCGTCGTCAATGCGCCCAGTGTTGAATGCGTCCATTGTCTCCTCTACTTCCAAGCTCGAATGATATGGGTAGCCGACCAGATGATGGTCTTGATATCCATCGCCAACCCCTGGGACCTCCACAAGGAGGTCAACGCCCGCCCGCTTCAGAATATTGGCATGACCGATGCCAGATCTCTCTAGGACGAGTGGCGTCCCAAACGTGCCACATGTTACGATGACCCCTTTCCTGGCTTTGATGGATCGATCCCGGGCGCTGGCAGACGCAGAGCTCGATCTGTACACAATTCCTGACGCTCGTTTGTTGTCGAGAATGATTCTTGCCACTTCAGACTCAGTAACAACATGCAAGTTGGGATGCGCACCGTCACCAAGTCTGGGATGCAGATATGCATGCGCAGCGTCTGATCTCTTTCCGTCGGGCAATACATAACGCATTGCACGTTGTGCGCCATTGCAACTCTGCAGGTCGCTCAAATCCACGGTTTCGTCCCAATCACCGGTTGCCTTGAAAGCAGCAAGGAAGTCGTCTTCGACCCTGGGGACTCGATATGGCCCACTGGACACGGAAATCGGACCATCGTGCCCGTGCAGATCCCCGGCACCACTGCCATCGTGGTATGTCTCGAGCTGGAATAATTAGCATTGCGTGATCGTCGGTAGGGCAACGACAGTACCTTTTTCATGTAAGGCAGCAGGTCATCTGCAGACCACCCAGGCATATCCCAAGAGTCGTAATCAGATCGTTGAGCTCGACTGTATATGGCCATATTCACAGAAGAGCCCCCTCCGAGAATATTGGCAGTTGGAATAGCTACCTCACGGCTCGCAAGGGTCTCGGACTTGTTGCTGACATAGTAAGTGACGGATCCGCCGTCCGGAGCTAGGTTGCTGAAGAAGTAGGCTGGGTGCCGGATAAGACGCTCATTGTAGTTGTTGCTGCCCTTTTCGACAACCAAAACGCTCAGGTCTGGGTCTGCGTCCGCTATTCTGGATGCAATGATACAACCGGCAGTGCCGCCTAAGTGCAATCATCAGGACACAGGAAGTTCTTGGTGGAATGCTTAGGTGATTGGACGAACCCCCCGCAACTATTACGTCAACCTCCTTGATATGATCAGGAAGCTCAGTGTATAAACCCATGATAGGTAAATCGCATCAGGACTTGTTGCTGGTTGAAAGATTGATGTGCGGATTGAGGTATGAACGGACAATCCCCGAATATACAACCACGCCTCTAACAAAAGCAGCAGGTGGGTGCAATTGACGTGAATTTCTTGTGTTCTGCTGGAGTATGGCAAGGGAAGAATGTCAGCTGCGCCGCAGCACGTTGGTAGATTGTTTTGATTACTTGCATATCCGAGATCGCTCAGAAGCATATGGCATATTTGAGTATAGTATCGAATTAAGACAAATGCAGTCTATTGAGGGTTTCGAATTAAACCAATCTATCTGCATTTCGCCGCCCCCACGGTTGTATCATTGTAATACACACGAGCGTTCAGGTCTGTGCCTCATTCAATGGGGACTCGCAGAGGTTTTTGACTGCGGCCAGCGATGGATCATTTTCGGGAGAGCAAACCAAAGAGGAGAATCACCTTGGAAGAGGCATTTAATTCAGTTGGAAGGCTGGACCGTTCCATGAATCGCCACCTATCAGTGTCTCGGAGTGACAATGAGTGCACTGGAATAGCCCCCAAATCACCTTCAGAAAAGCCCTCGCATTACCCATCAGTGGCTTGGGTAGGATCTAGAACCGCATGTTATGCGCTCCAAAATCGCCGTCACACCACATCCGTTCAGCTGCGAGACACACGTTTCGGCCCACATCGCACATACTTGCCTGGTGTCTATGATATGACCGTTCAAAAGGGCATAATACTGCAAGAGAGTAACGCACTATGTACCTTGTGTTGTCTACACAACTCTAGAGGTCGGTCGCCTCTTGCAATCCGGAAGACAGCATACAAATTCATACAGGCCGCCAAACCGCCGGCGAATATCTGTGCATTATCACTGAATTAGCGCAACTCTACTAGATCGAACAGCGAGTGCGCTCTTCAGGCAAGACTTTATTGCCATGAGATGTCATGTCCTTGGTCCCCATCGTACATGAGCTTGACCTCCTGGGGACTGATTGAGAAAAGGATGCCGGACTTTCTTAGACACGGGGCACAAGTCATTGAAAATGGGAGGATGTTTTCTAGTCAGGCTCATGCAAACGCTAGTGGTTGTGCGAGTGTCATTCGAGTCTAGGAGACGTATGATGGAAGAATATGCTGGGTCACCATTATTTACAGCCTACCCCACTCTTGGTCATCCTACGGAAGGGTAATTATCCCATGGTAGGCTATCACACACATTAGGTTGCCCTACCCAGCAGTTTGACTTATTGGAGGACATATATACCCAGACTTACACTACCTGGTCTAGATTTCTCTGCGCCTAGCTTAGATCCGAATGGGGGGCTAGCTCCGCAGTCCGAGGAGGATCGTAATAGCGTAAGGCTGTATGCAGGCTGTCATTCGGCGATGAGTATGCAACATCTGTAGTGCATCCACCACATGTTGACCTGGGAGAACAGCTAATCAAATAGCGGGCATTTAAATGTGAGCACTAATAATCCTTCTTTCCAATCATTATTGGTGGTATGAAACAGAGAGATTCGGATGATATGTACCCGGTAGAGGTCGTCGAATTAAACTGCTATCATGCGGCACTACTTTGCGGGCGAGTCTAGCATTCCTGATCCATGGTCCACTAGTGTTGTAAGCATCTACGAATCACTGGACTGGTCACAATTTGGGGGTCTGGAGTCCGCTTTGCGAGTCCAAATCTTCACAGATCTTATGAGAAGTGCTAAGTGACCTCAGGACTACCAAGTATTTATATGCCCTCTCACCCCACTTTGTCTGCTCGGTGCTTGCTCAGGAAACATATTCCTTTATAAAACAGAGAGAAGGGTCTCCTCGATGCAGGCGTTTGGATCGCTAATCCCCGGTTTTGAAGAGGCAAGCTAGCACCACTTTTAAAATGACGTCGACTTGTGAGAAATCTGTGAAGGTATGTCTCCGTCTATAAGTATTCAAGGCAAAGAGTTTGGGAGAAACTAATTGAATAAACAGCTCAATCACAGGAGTATTTGGTACAATCTCAGCACATTGTACTTCTTTACCGAAGGAGATTTCAAGTGCATCATCGTGCCACAGTCCATTTTCGCCATTTCTGTGGTCTTTTCCAAGATCGGCCTCATCGACACCGCGCCATGTGAATTCAGTCTAGGACGAACATTAAGCCGAATACCGTTGATGGTCTTCTGGCTGTGGGTACATCTGCTAGCTGAAGATATCTCCAACCAGAGACTCCCAGAGGCTATAGCCGAGGACGTTATCAACAAGCCTTGGCGGCCTATTCCTTCCGGACGATTGTCTGAAGAAGAAGCGCAGCAGACCTTGAAGGTTATCATACCCGCGGCCCTTCTCATAAGTGGAATATTACAGAGCCTCGAGCCCAGTGCCACCTTCATGACACTCGCCTGGTTGTACAATGATCTGGACTGCGCCGGCGCAGGCCCACTACAACGCAGCCTGGTGAACGCCGCTGGCCTTGCTTGCTTTGGCTGGGGTGCTGTTATAACTCTGATAGGGTCGAGCAAGGATGTGGGACGTAACGCCGTACTGATCCACTGGATTTCTCTGACGGCCGTGGTGATCATGACAACAATACATGCACAGGACTTTCCCGATATCGCAGGTGATAAGAAACGGGGACGAAAGACGACCCCACTTGTATTCAATGAGGACTGGGCGCGCGGAACTCTGGCCGCTCTCATCCTTTTCTGGTCCATGGTGTGTTTGGTCTTTTGGGACGTGAAGTCCGTGATGATATGGGCGACATTGCTTGGGATTGGAGGCACTATATCATTCAAGACTATTCTGAACAGGACGCAATCATCTGATGAACTTGTATGGAAACTGTGGTGTTGCTGGATTACTGTTTTGTATCTTTTGCCGGTTTTCAGCACGGGAACTTCACATTAACAGCATAGAGCGTGACGAATGTTGCACATTGGCCATAATAATACCTCACAAATCAACGGTGGCCAATCATTTTATCAGATTCATTGCAAACGTAGGTCTGCCACGTGAGTGAGAGGCGATCATTTTCACGGCTTTCATTTATCATTCTACACGTTATTAAGCAATCCATCTGTCTGCTGAACGGTCCATGTAAAATGGCCTACCCTTCATCGCAAACTCGCAGATTTTTCTCTGCTCCCAGAGCAGTATAACAGCATACTGTTTTTTGTTACACATGCTCCGGAATTCTCGTCGGATCATCATGATCCAACGTAATTTGCAGCCTTTGAAGCGAGCAAATTAACTTACCTATGACTTTCCGTGCTGACTCAGGTCAGAAAAGCCGCACTGATGACTGGATTTTGGTTGTCCCGATGATAGAAGGCATGGAACTGGGCAGCCTGCTATCATGAGGCAGAGTTCAATATATGGCTGTCCCCAGAGCTGCTTACTGCATACATGTATATGTTGTGAAACCTGGCGGTCTGGGTTTTCATACGGGCGGAGATGATTGGCGTACATGTATGGGACAACATCCAGTGAAAAACACCCTATAGGCTTACATCATGTAGCCTAATGTTCTGACACGTGGGCAGTGGGAGACTGTAATGAAGTGAGACATGTGAGTTGACCAGAGCAAGCATTACTAAATGCATATTCACTTCGTTCCCACGCTCTTGGCAAGTAGGCACCGGTCAACGCCTCCCAGCCTGTTCCTGCTCGGACTCTCGGCTGACTATCACCAATCTCCAATTTCAGCCCTGATAAATCCCAGTTGTCTCTCCTTTCATACTAGCGTGTCTGCTCGCCTGATAATCGAAATTCGAATTAAATGCTGAGGGGGCTCATTGGTGGACATGCCGGCCCAGGCCCCCAACAGCGCAGGCGCTCCTTGGATGTTGGGGCACAAGAACAACAGCCTTGTTGCGACTCTACTCGCCTGCACTGTCATACGTGGTTCACTTCCATAATTGTCCTCGTCCTGTGGTATTTGACTCGCAGAGTCAGCTATGGCCGTAGAGGATTCGAGATAAGTGATTGGTTGTTTGTAATTGCATAGATACAAATGTGACTCCTTCACGATGACTTAACGGACTCGGGAAGCTAATATCATAGACTGCAATTTAGTTCCGGCACACTGGCTGACTCGTCTCTTCTTTCACTAGCACTGCACGTTGTGAAGAGGGGCTGTACGTCATGTCATCTCTGGAAGAACAATGGGCGTTCGAATTTTGGAAACAATGCACTTGACCGAAATTGCGCAAGATATTGGAGGTGCGCTCCAGCGACAGCTCACGAGTTCTGGAGGACAACAGCCGAGGCTTTGTCCTGGATGACAACGCAAAGAGGAAAACTCTAACCAGATGCGGAGGATACGGCCAAGTCGGGAGGCCATATCACAGTGATCTTGTGTTGCTGGCGTCAAATCGACGATCTCAGCGCGAAAGGCTTTTACGGACCAAACTTTCAAGTTCAATTTGGACCAAACTCATCATTCACAAATGGAATGGCGTCTGACTTCCTATTCACCCTTCTCAAGATGAGAGAGCTGATGAAGGGCAGGTGGATCCGAGTGTGTCGGCGATCTTGGGCTCTGACCTGGCTTTCATTGAGAATGGCATACGCAGACCTATCGTGGCTTCTGGCTCAGTTTTGAACTGTTGTTGCGGCATCCCTCTCAAAGTCATGGGGCGCCGATGCGACGCGTCCGGCCATTGAAAATGATTCGGGAGCTCGGGACTAGGGCTCAACTCACTGAGCGCCGGTTTTGTTTTAGCCCGAAGAACGGTACGGAACTTAAAGCGGCTGTTGCTTAGGGGCCCTGGCGGCCTGAGGGGATGGCTGCCACTAAGGTCAAATTTGACGATCTTATTAGTTCAACTGGCCAGGGTTCACATTGGAAGGTTCCTGGCTTTGTGACCACGCCCATGGGCTTTCAAGGTTACTCCATGCTCCAAATTTTGGAGACTTTCTACGGACTGCGTTTTTTCAAACCTTCGACGCGAAGCCGGCTCTCGATAGACCAAGAGCGTCTGTCCACATTTAACAATGACAGTGGCATCTCGATACGTGACCCCAAATTCTTGCAAGGCGGGGGATACCGAATCCATACTAGGTGCTGCGGCAAGTTGCAGTCTCGTCATGTTCAAAAGACCTGACCAAACCTGTTTGGCCAAGACAGATTCCCCGCGCAGGGTAGACGTCTTGCGGTGTTAATGATGCTTTGCATCGTCAGTGAAATTACCAGTGACCCCGCAACGAGCCAAATATCCGAGAGTGTAACGTTGGAGTGCAGCATGGCCCGCAGTCACTATCTGCAGTGATCTTCGCGCGTTCGTAATGGGATGAACCGATGCATGTTAAGGTTTGGCTGAAGTTCAATAAATACGTACCTCGCTCTTTATGTCCGACATTTCTGAGGGGCATCCAGAATTCTGGAGGCACTCCATAACAAGATGGCGAGACGGTCTCCCCTTTTCCTTCTGCTGGCAAGGCTCCTCGTTGACGAGACTGTTCCCGTGCTCGGCCAGAACACGAGCACAGATTTTCTTCAATATGTCGACCCCCTAATTGGGACCACCAATGGAGGTCATGTCTTCCCGGGAGCGACCTTACCCTTCGGCATGGCAAAGGCAGTGGCCGATGTGGGCAGTAGTGAGCGGCAAGGCGGCTACGCGTCTGATGATGGCGATAGTAAGAATTCAACATGTCGCTGTAAACGAGGTACATAGGCTAACAACTCTCATGCAGTTACTGGGTTTTCACACATGCACGATAGCGGTACAGGAGGAGTAGGTGGCCTCGAGCAGACATTTCATGTTCAGGCGATATTCAGGACCCTCGACTAACTAATCTGGTTGCATCGTTTAGGGGCAAGGGAAAGGCAACTTTCCAATATTCCCCCAGGCAGGCTGCCCTGACGACGACATATACCAATGCGAGTTTCCCAAGGCGCTGCGGGCATCCAAACGTGTCAATGACACGGTGCAAGCGAGCCCAGGCTACTTTGCCCTCTCGCTGAACACGTCCATCCACACCGAGATGACCGTGACAAACCACACCGCCCTGTACCGCATCACCTTCCCGGGGCCCTCGTCCAACGCCTCACGCTCCGCCCTGCCCTACAGCCCCCTGATCCTGGTCGACCTGACAGACCTGTCCGACAGCCGCAGCAACGGCAGCGTGAGCGTCGACCCAGACACGGGCCGGATAGTCGGCAACGGGACCTTCGGCCCGTCCTTCGGCGACGGGAGTTACGACCTGCACTTCTGCGCGGACTTCCAGGGCGCGTCGATCCGCGACACGGGCATCTTCCAGAACAACCGGCCCGGCCGCGAGCCCAAGTCCCTGCGGACGTACGGCACGGGCTCCACCAGCCCCATCCCGGGCGGCGCGTGGGTGCAGTTCCACCCACCGGATGAGAGCGACCAGATCCGGGTGAGGGTCGGTTTGAGCTACCTCAGCGTGGACCGGGCGTGTCAGAACGCCGAGGCGGAGATACCTGGGGACTTCGACTTTGATGGCACGAGGGCTGCTGCGGAGGCTGCGTGGAGGACGAAGCTCGGGGTTGTTTCCGTGGACCCGACTGGTGTCAACAGCACTTTCTTGACGACGTTCTGGTCTGGCTTGTATCGGACTTTTATCTCACCACAGGACGTGACAGGCGAAAATCCACTATGGGAGAGCTCTGAGCCGTGTAAGTGCCCGCCCCTTTTGGTCCTTCCGACGTAGCACAAGCTGAACCTGACTTTCCAGACTATGATTCCTTTTATTGCATCTGGGACTCATATCGCAGCATTCATCCTTTGATCACTCTCCTTGACCCCCTCAGCCAGACTCTCATGATACGGAGCCTGATCGACATATACCGCTTTGAGGGATACTTGCCCGACTGCCGAATGGATTTGTGTAAGGGTTTCACACAGGGCGGATCCAATGCAGATGTTGTGCTTGCAGACACTTTTGTGAAAGGCTTCACAAATGGGATCGACTGGGAAACAGGATACGAAGCCGTCGTAAAAGATGCTGAAGGTTAGTCCTCATTCCCATAGGCCCAGACAGCTCTAACTGAAAAGTGCAGTTGAGGCGCCGATATGGTCAGTCGAAGGCCGTGGAGGTCTTGCTAGTTGGAAGAGCCTGAACTATATACCCGCTGATGACTTCGATCCCTACGGCATCGGACCATTTACCAGATCGGTATCTCGGACTGTGGAGTACGCTTACAACGACTTTGTCATTGCTCTGATGGCAAATGGCCTCAACAAAACAGGCGATGTCGAGAAGTATATCGAAAGCTCGGGGTATTGGGCAAACCTCTACAAGGAGGATCAGACATCTTACCTCAACATTTCACAGGATGGCAGTCCTCTGGTTGAGAGCGGATACACTGGATTCCTGATGCCGAAGTACCTGAATGGCACGTTTGGCTTCCAGGATCCGTCTCTCTGCTCTCTGCTGTACAACTTCACCTCGTGTTACCTGAAGTAGGTTTTATTCTCCCGCATTGAACCCCGGATTACTCGCCGATTGGATGCAAACTGACACTGATATTCTTCTTTCCTAGTGCCAACGGACATGAGACATACGAAGGCAGCTCATGGCTTTACACATTCTACGTACCGCAGGATATGGCGACTTTGGTCACCACATTGGGCGGTCCCGAGACCTTCGTTTCCCGGCTGCAGTATTTCCTCGACACCCCGGGTCTGAACTACATCGGTGACGAGCAAGCGTTCCTGCCCACGTATCAGTTCCACTATGCCGGCCGTCCTGGACTGTCCTCGTACTATCGGCATTTCTACATCCCAAGCCAATTCAACGATTCCGTCAACGGCATTCCCGGAAACGACGACAGCGGTGCCATGGGAAGTTTCATCGGCCTGACCATGATGGGTCTGTGGCCAGTCAGCGGACAGGACGTGTATCTCATCACGCCACCATTCTTTAGAGAGGTCAATATCACGAACCCGCTGACAGGAAACATCGCGACGGTCCGCAACGTCAACTTTGATGGGGACAGCTACCAGAACATTTATGTACAAAGCGCCACGTTGGATGGACAGCCATATACAAAGAACTGGATCTCGCACTCTTTCTACCGGGACGGTGGCGTGTTGGAGCTTACGTTGGGTGCGAACGAGAGCAGCTGGGGAGTGAGAGACGAAGACCTGCCGCCGAGCATCTCCACCGGATATTTCACTTGATGCAGGAACAAAATTAGTAACCAGCAGATGTCTGAAATATATACGTGGAAATTCTACCCAGATACAAGCATCTCTCAAGGAATGCTGAAATGAAAGGACCCTCTAGTGTCTAGTTACAGCTCATCCTTACTGTCGGGCTTGACTGCGTCCTGCCCATCTTTGTCTATTGGTGCGCCCGCCTTAGCACTCAATACTTGTGCCTTGATTGTGAACTCCATCGTCCTCTCCTTTGTTTTCCTGTCGGGGGTCGTGTAGTGCGTGGGCCATGCAACAACGCCGCCATCGACCAGCTTGGGGCCGTACTTTGTCAGGTCCGTCAGGGTGTCTAGCAAAGACAAAAGTCAGTAAGTGTAGAGGCAAGGAAATCTGATTCCGATAGATAGGCCTTACCTGCACATTTGCTGCCCTCGGCAACCCACAGCGGTAACGTGTCATAGACCGCGCCTGGGGCAAAGATGACAGTTCTCTTCTCGTCCAGCGGCCTCAACTTGTCTGCCTTGTCTGCGTCTGGCAGCTTGGCCGTCTTCTTGACCGTCTCTCCCTCGGCAGCCTTCTGGTAGACCGCAAACAGGCCCTTCCCGGGACCCTCGCTCCGCTCCTGCTCCTCGATCCACTCCCTCACCTTCACGGGCACATCAGCGTACTCCATCTTGAGCAGGTTGCGCTCATATCGGTGGGCATCAATCCCATCCCAACCGCCTGGGTATGAGCGCCCGCCGAAGAAAGTCTTGAGGGCTTCTCCGTAGGGCTGCAGACCCTGGGGCTCGGCCAGTTGGAGATCGTGGAGCTGGTACTCGAACGCCTTGAAGGTGCGCTGGCTCTCGCAGGCCGCGTCGAAGTTGGCGAGCTTGGGAGAGGAGAAGGGGTCTGCCCAGGTGAAGTTTTCAAGCTTTGTGGGCTCGATCTTGGGTGGTATGTTGGCATCTGGCCCTGGCACGCCCCCTGCTATGGCGGGGGACAGCAGCAGTGCGACGGAGAGGAGTGATGGAGTCTGCATTGTGTGTGTTGTTCTCCTGGGACAGAGCGACGATGGCTTCTAAATTGGTTTTTCTAAATGAACAACAACATACAGACCCAACCACCAGACTTTCTGTCAGGCACAGGCCATTGTTATATGGCCTGACAAGTGGGAAACTGGCTCGCTGTCCTCATCGGAACCGCCTTCCGCATTACCCTTTTCGTCTGCCGAGCATGGAAGAGCACTCGAGGCGATGCATGACAAGAAGGCGCCACATTCGAAGGAGGAAACCATTCTCATTCAGTCAACTCATGATATGAAGCAATCATGCGGTCTCTAATTCTTTCTCTGCGCATCCTGCGCCCAGGAACACGTATCCACACGTCTCCAGCCAGTTTTCTCCACCGCAGCTGAGGTTTCTGAATCCCAAGAGAGCCCCGCCCTATTTGAGCTGCCTCCAATTTTTCAAGCTTGCAAGCTCGTTCAGCACCACCTCATGCTTTCCCCAATTTACCCCACAACTGACCTACAGTAACGCCTCCGCATCAAGACGTCTCCGAGCTCCCCAAGTTGGCGAGCTTGGCGAGCTAGGCATTGCGGCACGAATATGCGGTATCAAGCTCATGTTGATCCTGGCATCTCATCACTGTTGCAATACGGTTCCGAAAACGCTGCTAACTTACTCAATCCGGCTCACCCCAGCGTTGACTTGGGCATGTGTTTCTGAACCCACCTTAGTCGACCTAGATCAACAATATACCCAAGTCTGAAGCCGACGCTGCCTCTGATTCAGAAGGAGAGACCGTGTCAACGACTGAGTATTATCTTCAGCCCGAGATTTGAAGTTGCGAGCTTTTTGGGGCCGACTAGCGCGCACGGGCACGCAAGACGCGAACTTCAAGTTGCCGTAAATTCGCGACAAAGGATAATTCAATAGAAGTCCTCCTGCTCAAAAAAGAAGCTGACAGGAGTCTCGGCTGGAATTCTACCTGCCGGATTCGGCCAATGAGGTTTACGCTTACGCACTGTTCGCGTGGATATTTCCAGTCCCTCAAATTTCCATTTCAAGCGTATGCTTGTCGGCTTGTTCGGACGACATCAACCGTGAGCACACCTGCACAGGGATCGGATGAATCAGTGAAAGATGTATACTTGCCGGAGGATGATGTGGAAGATCTGGAACAGTAGCGTGCCGGCGGCTATCACCCAACCCTCATCGGTGATTGCTTCCAAGGAGGTCGATACACCGTCATTCACAAGCTAGGCTACGGTGGTTACTCAACCATCTGGCTTGCTCGCGACCACCAACAACATCGTTATGTCTCGTTGAAGATAAAGGTCGACGAAGCAATATCGCCGTCAAAGGAAAATAAGATCATGCGTCTGCTTGTCGATCGTGATGCAAAACAGGAAGGAAGACAATTTGTCCCGAAGTTATTGGACGAGTTCTCGATTGCTGGTCCCAAGGGCCACCATTCATGCTTGGTTGGAGAGCCAGCAGGGTTGAATATTTCCGCTTCTAAAGAGATCAGTACCAATTGGAAGTTCCCTGCCGAGTCTGCCAGATCAATAGCTGCTTAGCTTGCCATGGGCTTATCATACATACACAGTCATGGAATCTGTCATGGAGGTTAGTTCAGTTCTCTCACTCTCTACCTCTTATGTGTGTGTGTGTGTGTGTGTGTGCACGTGTGTCTGTGCCTAGTCCAGAAGACGCAACCGCTCAATACTGATAAGTGAGCTAGATCTTCATATGCGTAACTTCCTGCTTCGCATGCCTAGCGTTGATCACCTGAAGAAAGAGGAGCTGTACGAACTATACGGGAAGCCTTTCTCAGTACCAATCAGACGCTTGGACGGAAAAGAACCGCAGCCTCAAGCACCACCTCACGCCATCTATCCAATGAGTCTAGAAATGCCCGCCAACAAGGTCGTGGACCCAGACATTCTCATCTCCGATTACGGTATCTCCTTTGTCGGTTCAGAGGAATCTGATCCGACCCTGCATACACCGGCCCTCTACCTGCCAACAGAAGACTTCTTCAACGAGCACATTACCCCAGCCGCTGACATATGGACGCTTGGAGTCAATTTGTATGAAATCCTGGGCGAGCGGCCCCTTTTCGAAACCTTCGCGTGGGACCGAGACGAAATTGTAGCCGAGATGGTTAGTACGTTAGGTCTCCTGCCGCCACGGTGGTGGGATAAGTGGAAGAACCGAGGGGAGTTCTTCAGGCCGGACGGATCGTGGATCCCGTCGAGCGAGCTTCGAAGGATCACGACTCCTATCTCTCGACCACTCCACCAGCGCCTGTGGGATATGGGCCGGGGTGAGACACCCGAAGACTGTGAGTGGGATGTTGAGGGCGGCGAGATGAGGGCACTGGAAGAGTTGCTTGCAGGGATGCTGGTATTTGAACCGACGCAGAGACTCACTGCTGAGCAAGTGATGGCGTCTGAGTATGTCACGAAATGGACGCTGCCGGCTTGGGAGAGGCAGGTGAAAAGGAACCTGAAGAAATGATATGACGATAGGACAATAGAGCTGAGCGACAGCCGGCAAAAGAAAGTCGTCATGGCTCAATAAAGAAGCTTTTGCAGCCCAGCGTGGCTCACCAATTTCAATTCGACTACTTATGCCATGATGATTCTTCCAATACGAGCACAATGAATGTAAAATTTCCCTGGGTCCATGTATGTTAATTTCCGACTTGCTTCTTCACAATGGGATGATTGGCGACCAAATCGCTAAGAAATTGGATATTCGCACCCGCAAAACTGGATAGTACACCCATACATAACTTGCTTGCCCACGGCCAAGTCATATACCCATCACACGTACTTACACCTACCCAGACCTAGACTTAGAAAACCTAGGTGGGTATATGAATTGGCTACGTGTTTATGGTGTGTGTGTTTGTGTGTGAAAATTGTATTAACGAGCAAGCTATGTACCGGTGTACCATCCGTTTTTGCGGGTGCGAATATCCGATTTCATCGCAGATAGCATTGCTCCAACGCTAGTGGTAATCGTCTAGAATGTATGGAGATAAATGCCAGGTAGACGACGTCGTTCTGCTCCCTGGATCATTATGGCGACATGCTCAGGTCTTGCCCTCAGCCTTGCTTGACCATGTGAGCCGACTTAATCTCCTTCCGTAGCGTTTTGTCGCCCAGAGTCCGAAACGGCGGTGGCTGCGCTGGGATTATCTCAGCGGGTAACTAAAGAACGGGATTCGTAAGGAAGCGCTCCTTAGAAGTGTTCTCGTGGCTGGTGTGGGATGAGCTCAGGACAATTTTGTCGAAAGCGGCCACCTGCTCATTAAGCTTTGGATTTGAGACTCTTTGAGTTTTTGTTCTTTTGTCTTCTTCTCGGGTGTTGGGAAATATACCGCTTTAGGCCATCGTACCTAGATATGCTCTTTGTCAGATCATCAGGAAAGCTCAGTCCGGCCCTAGCATTGCCTAGATACACAATCACTAAACGCAAATTGTCTCTCTTGTTCAATCAACAATCTTTAGTAGCTCAATCCCGCAATATTGCCTCGGCCCAAGTATTCTATCTGCATAAAATTCCTGTGCTAGATTGATCCTATCTGGTTGAGATAGGACTGTACGTCCTCGTGTGTATACGGATTAAGGACGAACCCACCCACCCATAATACTGTACGGTTGAATACCACTGCGTAGGATCAAAGACTCGAAAAGGATTTATAGTTTGCCAGTGCTCGATTCGCCTGCAGCTTTGTGTGTCTCCAGCTTGTGGGGCCGTATAAACTCGCAAGGTGTGCTTCCCCGAAGGAGTGAAGCCAGTGATGTTTATTTATGTCCAGATGTGCTTATTGTAAATTTTGTTTGTTTAGAAAATTAAGTCTGACTCCACCTCACATCTGAATCTTGCATCAATTTCCAGATGAGGACCCTCGCCCCCAAACCTCCTTCCCTCATTCCTGCGAGCCTGCAGAACCACAATCTGCTCCACGGCTCACCTACACTAAATCAGCCAGCCCTCCAGGGATCAACAAAGCACGTTCCGCACCTCCAGTGCTCCTTTTCCTTGACCCCAGTGACGGTGTTGTTACAGCCCTTCACCATCAGCTGTCTAGACCACTCCCGCATGCAGAAAGCATGTGGGGTCGGCACGACGGCACATTCCAGGTAGCGCGCGGCGCTGTGAACTTGCTGTTCGCGATCGTTGCAGACAGCGTACCCGGCAACGGCAGGAGTGCGCGGCTCCTGCAGCCGGTGTGAGAATGGCAGGCCACATTGGAGGCACTTTGCCTCTGAGTTCTGTTGGCAATTCTCGAGCTCTTCAGTTGGGACATATTTTGTGACTGGGAGCAGGTCCTTCGCAATGGTGGCAAACGCCGCCCGCTCCTCGACGAGGAGGTCATGAAAGGTGTTGCGGATGTCCTCCATCCGGTTGTCGAGTGCGATTGCTATCGCGTTCAAATCCCTCTTCTGATCGTCATCGCGGCGAACAAGTGATTCGAATTGTTCAATCATGTCTTGGTAAGTTGTCCAGAAATTTTCATTGGTGAGTCTCTGCGACGAGATTACTGTTCGCGAACCATCACCCGAGTCAATGTTGAAACCAAATCTATACTGTCGGTTACCGGGTGCTTTTGACGGATAAAGCATGGGGAAAAGGAATCTCCCCAGATAATCAGCAATTTCCAGTGGGACTCCCTAAAATTCCTAAGTTAATCTAGGCTGCTATGAGGGAAAGGAGGACATTGTGTACGCCCGAAACAACATGCGGGCCAAGCAATCTCTGCCTGAAGCCCCGAGTTTCCGTTTCCAGTGACGTTTGACGCCTTAAGCACATGGATTTACTTACATTATCAAACGTCAAATATGACCCAATAATGTGGATCGCACTCCATTGTACGTGTCCGAGCGCCGGTGGATGATCCGCAAAGAGCTGTCTGCGACGGCGCATGTGGGACGCAATCGCTTCGAATAGCGTCCTCGATTTTACAACAGCCGATTCATGTGTGGGAGGGTCAACGTCATAAAGCACCCTCGTCTGTTTCTCTGGCAAGTTCCGAGCGGCTGCGTAGCTGGGAACTTGCAAAGCAGCTTCGCGCAATGTTTCTTCGCCAAAACGGTGCCTCAGAATCGGAAGTAGCCTTTGCGCCTCAGCGGTCCGGAAAGCGCGAGCGATATTGTACATTGCCCGGTTTGAGCCTGGCGAACAGGGGCAGACTGTAATGTCGTCTTGGCATGTTGGGCATCTGAGCTCTCCTATTGCCCCTTGCATCAGCTTCTCGAATTATGAGCTTAGCACACATGCCAGCTGTGGCCATCGATTCTCACTCCACCTTTGATCCCCGAAAAGAACCACGGGTAGAGAGCAGCAATGGGCAGAGTGCTTACTAGCAATCGTGGCGACAGCATTTTGAAGCGAGACATAGTCTCTCGAATCCACTGATTTGGGAAGAGCCTCATTCATGAGAACTACCACAAGGTCCAAGAGATCGTCAATATAACGAGTGATATTGCCAGACAGATCTTGCGCATTAGTCAAAGTGAAGGTTGACTGTCCGTCGGCCGCGGAATGGTTGAATGCGGCCCATGCATTAGGGTGTGTGTGTTGCTCGCAAGAACCAGAGAACGAGACATCCCGGACCCCAAACCCATCACCGACGCAGGGAATCGGGTTGGAGCATGGCACTGTGGATGACAGCACGTGTTCCCTATTTGGCTGTCCATTTCCCTGCGGGCACTGTATTTTCAAGATTTAGTTTCACGCTCTTTAAATTTACTTCCATAAGCAAAGGAGTCTCTGGAAGTCCAAATTGCTGGAAAATCATTAAGTTCACTCACGTTATAACGTCTGATGTATTTGAAACACATCTTGCAGTCCGCGGGTGTCTCGGGTCTCGTGTCTGTGTGGCAGCACAACAGGCTTGGGTGAGACACGAGGCAAATTAGGCATTGAGGTCAGAGCCAGGACTTATAGCTATATCTGAAAGGATTCAAGTACCTGTAGACCGCTCAATAGATGCGCAGGTGAGTAGCTGGTAACAATGACAAAGGTCAAGCCTCAGCCACAATAGATGTCCGGAAACATCGATAGTCGATGTGAACAACAAAGAACACCTACATTGCTTTCAGCATACTATCAACAGGATTCAAATTCAATACATAATGTTCACTCGAACGTTGAAATTGATCAGAACAAAATTGTATCTTGAGGGTGGCCATTACCGGATCATGTGTTGATGGCTAGAGTTGGAAGAGCTGTGCATCTCTACCCCAACGGGCAGTATATGGACCACAGCCGGAGGCTGACACCAACTAGATGTGAAGTAAAACTGGTACGCGAGAGAGGCTCTTCATCTCATCCTAGATCTAGTGCTCTCCGGTCACAAGGATCCTTTGCTTTGCACCGGCATGATTGGAAAATGGTGGCAGGGACAATCGCGGCGATGTATCTACCCTGCGACCACAATCTCACATGATATATGGTGCTCCAAGTTGCCCCTACAAGTCATGAGGTCTGCTCGCTGACTTTCACATGCTCTTGATGCAATGAAAAATGGTATTGCGAGTAGCTGACGCATGACGGGGATGAGCGAGATGGAGCCCTACCCCATTACACTATAGTGTGGAACACGAAAAGGACATAATTGTCCAGAACGCTCTGGACAACTCAAGCGTTACGGACAATTTAGTGTGGCTCGAGATGGCAGATGGCGAATCATCGAGAGGGTTTGCCAGGTCGCCAGCAACATCATCATTTTTGCAGGCGTTGCCCCCCTGTCAGATCCCAAAGAGGTTCATGAGTATTTCTATAGGTTGTTGGTTGACAATATAAGATCGTCCACGCGTGATGCCAAGATCACAAGAATTGGCAGACGAACTGAATCACAGCAGCGGCTGGCATCCCAGATGACTTGTCGGTGGCAAGGCCCATAAAGTTTATAGTTTCCCTCGCCAAGAAACGTTGTGTGCGCGAACGATATTGAAGAGAGAACTATAGGGCAATAGAAGCGTTTGCATGCCAAGCTCTCAGACTATTGCTATACACAGCTAGTCTGGGTACTGAAATGCGCTGACAGGCCGACAACGTAGCACTGAGCCGTTGATCTGCTCCACAGAGATTATCAACGACAGGGCCTCTATTCGCTATTAAAAAGAAGCCTAGCATTGGACTGATGGATTACACTTCTGGTTATGGCAATGATGGGTACTGTCAGACTTTAGCCTCCGGAGTGGAGCTCGCCCCCAATTGTACACCATTGGATCTTCGGCGAGGAGGGGGGCACACCTCGCTCGATCGAACATAGTCTACAGTACATAAATCTCTGGTTCCTTCCGGATGAGGCCTCAAGCTCATCAATCTAGAATTTACACTGCCCTCAATTGCTTCTTGTTTGCGTCGTCTGTACTAGCGATGGACACAACATCCTCTTCTTTCGCGTGGCACAATGCCACGTCCTGGACAACCAATCCAGCTATATTAGTTGTGCTGGTGCCATTCCTGACCATGGTCCTGTCCTATCTGGTATTATGGATAACATCACCCCTGCGAGGCTTCCCGGGACCAGCTCTAGCATGTCAGTTCAAACATTCCACCCCGACTGAGCCGACTCTAAAGTCAATGCATGAGTAGCTTTCACAAACCTTTGGCGTATGCGAGTTGCATACAATGGATCAATCCACACCACTACACACAAAATGCACCAAAAATATGGGCCCGTCGTTCGCATGGCCCCCAACTATCTCGACCTCGACTACGATACGTGCGCTTCTTTGATCAAGACGTGCTTCGACACGAAAGGCGTCTGGAGAAAGACCGACTGGCATGCCGTCAGTGGCTTCAAGGTCGGAAATGAGACCCGGTACAACATCTTCAGCGAAGTGCGTCCCGTGGAGCATAGCCAGATGAAGAAACCAATTTCGAAGTATTGGACGACTAGTGCCATCTCCCGAATGGAACCCCATATCGACAGCGCTCTCGCGTTCTTCGTGAAGCAGCTCCAGGACCGTTTCGCGGATGGTGGCGAGGGAGAAATGGGGAAGGCGTTCAACTTTGGCGAGTGGGCCATGTTCTGTGAGCTATGATACCGCTGCAATGCTTCCCTTCCTGAGGTGATGTCCCGACTAACCTCTTCAAACAGTCGCGTGGGACGCTGTTGCCAAAACAACGATGAACAAGCGGGTCGGGTTTCTAGATCACGGATCCGACTTTGACGGGACGCTCGCCACGGCTGAGGTAGCCTCGAGGTACTTGGTCACGATTGGCATGTACCCGGTGCTTGACAAGTTCCTCGACAAGAATCCGGTGTACCACATTGGACCGCCATCATACACCAATCTCGCCGGCCTGGCAGTCAAGCTGTTGACCGAGCGGGTGACCGGCCAAGACGGACATGATGCCGAACAAAACCTTGACTTCATGGACCATTACATTGAAGCTAAGAAGCAGTACCCTGAGATAGTGGATGATACTATGCTCATATCATGTAAGTTGACTATCCCAAACCCAAGCAGAAGGCTGTTCCCGGGTTCATATGCCCTGCACCATTTTCGTGGCTCTTGATATTCATTGAAATAGACGTGCTCGTCAATCTGGCCGCTGGAGCCGACACCACCGCCGCAGCGCTCCGAACGATCTTCTACCTCAGCCTTAAAAATCCTAATGTCTGGAAGAAGCTATCAGAGGCGATCCTTGCAGCCCCGTTCGCTCAACCAGGAAGCGTCCAGTTACCAGCACCCTACTCCCAAACCCGAGCTATTCCCTACCTCGAGGCCGTCGTCCGTGAGGCACTTCGTCTGTACCCCGGCAACCTGTTTCCCCAGGAGCGTGTCGTGCCAGCCGGAGGGATAAAGCTCCCGGACGGGCGATTCGTCCCAGAGGGCACGGCCTTAGGGTTCAACGCCTACACGATGCACCGGAACAAGGCGATCTGGGGGCCCGACGCGGAAGACTTCCGTCCCGAGCGTTTTCTCCGGTCCGAGGACGAGTCAGAGGCTGCGTTCAACGACAGGATGAGGCTCTACAACGACAGCGACCTATCCTTCGGGGCGGGCAGCAGAAAATGCATCGGGATGAATCTCGCTATGATGGAGGTGTACAAGACTGTGGCTACTCTGGTCGCTCTGTTCGACTTCGAACTGGCCACCGAGAAAGAGTGGACCGTCAAGGCCGAGCTCTTTCCCAGAGCAAGGGGGATCTTGTGTAGGATTCGTGAAAGGGAAGGGATGTTCTTGAGGACGGATATCGATTACAGCAATTAGTGGTCTTTTCAGGCGTAAGCAGTTCGAAAGAAATCGGATATTCGCACCGGGAAAAAACGGAGGGTACACACACACACACACACACACACACACACACACACGTGGGTATTAGGTCTAGGTGTGTTGGGTCTGGGTGTGTTGGGTCTGGGTGTGTTANNNTTTGGGTGTGTGGGTGTGCTAGGTCTGAGTGTATTGGACTGGGTGTATTAGGTCTGGGTATCTAGGTGTGTTAGGCTTGGGTATTGGGTCTGGGTGTATTAAATCTGGGTGTGTTAGGTCTGGGTCTGGGAAGGTAGGTGGATTGGCTGTGGGTGTGTCGTGGGTGTGTCGTGGGTGTGCAGATTGACTATGGGTGAGCGAGTTATACACCGGTGTACCATCCGTTTTTGCCGGTGTGAATATCCGATTTCTAACGAAA
Source organism: Diaporthe sp. HANT25 (assembly GCA_013435955.1). Taxonomy (NCBI): domain Eukaryota; kingdom Fungi; phylum Ascomycota; class Sordariomycetes; order Diaporthales; family Diaporthaceae; genus Diaporthe; species Diaporthe sp. HANT25. Next base: position 1,445,669 of record JACBFG010000019.1, on the reverse strand, counting down.
AGTCCTTTCTCAGTCTCGTTGTAGTACTTTCTCGATATCAAGGTGACAATAGCAAGCTGGATTACGAGTAACATGTCCATATAAAATGTCTTAACAAAAATTGGTATAAAAAAGCACTAGCTATCGCTTATTTACTAGACACGTCGCCGCACCTTCTAGACTTGATGATTCTATCAAGCGACGGGTCCCTCAGAGTGCTCCAAGTTGGCATCCTTCTCACCTCCAAGGACGCCACCTTGGTGAGCGACGGATCCCCGTTGCTGGAAAGTGGTAGTGGGCACCCAGTTCTTGCTCTTCCTCGCAGCACTCAGACCCTTCATCTCCGCGTACAGCTCATCAACTTCCTCCAGGGACAGACCCTTGGTCTCGTAGATGAAGAAGTAGACGAAAGAGATGCAGATGAAGCAGCAGCCAAACCAGATGAAGAACACCTTCGACTGCAAGTTGGCGTAGCCCTCTCCGTAGTTGACGAGATAAGGCGTCATGAATGCGATCGCCCAGTTCAGGAGCCACTGTGAATACAGATTAGTCGCCGAATTCAGGTACCGAAGCGTTTGTGTGATTTTCAACTCACGTTGGTAGCAGTAGTGATGGACAGAGACCTAGCACGATGCTTCAGAGGGAAAATCTCGCCCGTCACGACCCACGCGAGAGGTCCCCACGTGGACGCAAAGAAGAAGATGTAGATGCAGACAAAGGCAATGCCCGCCTTCTGTGCAGCGACGTTGTGCACAATGATGGCTCCGGCAGAGTCCTGGCTCGTTGTCAAGGTTCCCAGCATGGCTACGAGGAACTGGGACGTGGCCATTCCGACGGCGCCCCAGAACAGGAGGGGTCGACGACCGAATTTATCGACGGCGTACAGGCCGGGGAGTGTCGAGAACACGTTGATAACGGAAGTGATAATCTGGATGACAAAGGCATCTTTCAGGCCGGAGTTCTTGAAGTATTGAGTTCCTGGAGTTCGTCGTTAGTAAATCACGTTGTTCAATGACAGACTCGGAAGCTGTCAGGGCAGAATGAATGGGCTCACCATAGTAGAAGATAAAGTTGATACCAGTGAGCTGCTGCAGTCCCTGAAGCGCCATGCCAGTGAACTGACGCTTGATCATGTCTCCACGGAAGCAATCAATGTAGCTCGCCTTTCCAAGGCTCATCTCGTACTCATGGTTTGCTCGGACCTCAGCCAGCTCAGAGGTAATGGATGGGTGGTCCGCAGGGAGACGTCGAAGGTATCCGAGAGCATGAGCGGCTTTCTCCCCCTTGCCCTGCTTGATGAGGAATCGGGGGGACTCGGGCAAGATGAGCATGCCACCGATGAGGATGATTGCCCACGCAAACTGCACCGCAACCGGAATTCGGTACGATCCGGTGTCGTTGCGGCTGGCTGTGGCATTGTCCACGACAGCTGCGAGGAGAAGACCGATGGTAATAGCCCACTGATAGGCGCCGACAATTGCTCCTCGAATCCACTTTGGCGCAGTCTCGGACTGGTATAGGGGGATAAGAGCCGAGATGAGACCTACACCGAAACCAGCAAAGAACCGGCCGGCGAGGAACAGTGGTAGAGCCGTGGCGGCAGTTTGGAGAATAACACCGAGGATGAAGACGAGAGTGGAAGAGATGAGGGCCAGTCGACGTCCAATTGTATCGGCAAAGAAGGGGGACGAGAGAGCACCGAAGAAGGTGCCTGCTGACAGGATACTGACGATGGCAGACTGTTGAGATGGGGAGATGTCGAGCTCGTTGGTGGTTGGGTTGCGGTAGCCGGTGGAGAAGAGGTGTTGGAAGTACGGCATGGCCAGGATGCCTGAGATTGTGCCAGTGTCGTAACCAAACAGAACACCGCCAAAAGCGACGAAGGCTCCGACGCAGATCGCGGGCCATGCCTTGCCGGCCTCATCTCTGGGCTTGGCGATAGATAGCTTCGCCATTGTGGCTGTCGATGTATTTAAGTCGTGGTAGATACACAATGTCGACTGCGTATGAGAAAGGGAAAAACCAATCGCTGTGTTTGGAGTCAAAAACCGGTGACCTGCTACAAGAAGAGTCGAGAGTCAGATCTGCAGGAGATGAGGGAGAGACGTTGGGCTTTATTATAAGCAGTGGGGTTAATCGACGATATTCAACCTAGTGACTATCCCATCAAGGTGAATCGGGCTAGTCTGCCATTCACCCAATTCAACCAATCTGACGGGCTCCCATTCTCTGGGGGAACCCCAAGCAAAGCCGGGGTCTTCAATGGGTAGGGCCGAAAGGCTTATGGCACTTCCCTGGCACATGGACACGAAGATGGGGCTCCACGTTTCGAATCTGGGGTTGCTTGGCCCTCTTTGGAGAAGGTACCCAGTCACGAGTCCGGCACAAAACTTGCCACCGCCCAGTGAGAATGGGTCGTTGCTGTTAATCGTCCCCATGGGGGACGGGGCACCCGAGTCAAGGCTAACGAAAGCAGTTTGGCCTGGGCCCGTCCCTGGATCGCCAACGGCCGGTCCGACTGCAACGACACAATGTGATTGATTGCGTAGTCTGATGCTTTTGCGACTGTCCAACACGCCGTGATTTACCCAGCGATCTGGATCAGCCTGCCAGCTAGTCTACATAGCAAGCAATATGAAGCCCAAAGTGCTCGTGGTCCAGCGTCTGAGGCTCGTCGAGACGCGGGACACTACGCGCACGCACTACCAAATGCCTCCGCACGCAATGACGGAGTGGCGTCTGTGCAAGCTCTTGCAAGGTGAAGATCTGCCGGTACGCCAGCGACAGGCCTTGCCTGCCAGGTGGAGCGTGGATATGGGCAGGGTCTTGGGAACTTCCCAATTTCACAGTCTGGTTGTATGTGAGTCTCGAAAAGAGCTCAAGCGGATAGCTTACTGGCGATGGCCTCACAATGTCTCATGGCAAACACCGTAGTCACCCCTCCTGTCAGCTCTGTGACATAAAACATGGTCAAAGCGACCACTGAAGCCCCCAGGAGCTTCCCCAATTTCCCCGGACTTTTCTCCTCACGGTTGCAGGGCTTGTTGGAGGTTGCAGCCACAACCGGGCTGGCCTAGGCTTGGCTCCGTCTCGCCGGGGCCGTTAAGCTCTGCCCAGGCGCAGCTACCGATAGCTTATTTTTCGACGCGCCAATATTCTCGCGGCAAACCTCGGTCGCTCGCCGGCCCACAGTCAACAAGGGCCTGGCCGCGAGCTGTCCTGCGGCCGCGCAGAGGATCTGATGGCATTGAAGCCCATGTGGATGTTCGTACAGGGTTGTAGTTATATTACCCTGCAGACGGTAAGCAATGCCAGGAATGACCTGCTTCTTCCAGGCCCTAACAGTGGCAGAAAGTCCAAAAAGAACCCAGGATGACGTATGAATTTCCCCACTCGAGCTGCCAAATTGCCTCAACACAAGGCGCTACCATGTATGTTCAACATGTCTGCCTGGTTAAGTTACTGCCAACAACGTCCAGCTGAACAGATTCGGATCCACATGGGTCACATGAACCCAAATAAAAATACAGACGGGCTGAGTGCGATGGCAATGGAAACAAAAAGTTCATCCAGCTTCACGGAACGCCATACGAGAGGTCATCGAGACACGAACTCGCTAATGCTCGTCTGCCCAGGGATCCTGCCGCGCGGGACTACCCTGGGGCAATCTCGGCGTAAATGCTTAGCATACCGAAAGATTAGCTCACATTGGTGCTATCCACCTGCATTGCCCGCCAAACCAGACGATCAAGACGCGGCGAGTCGAACAGCGCTCGCAATCGGTCCGTTCGACAAGGCCCAAGTTTCGAGTCCCCGCTTAAGGCCCGATCAAGAGAAGTTGGGCCCACTCGCACCCACATCCCCAGGGAGCTTAAAATCTGGACTCTGGGCCTGGGCCTGGACCTAGATCTTGTTGAGGCTCAGCTCGAGTGCATTCCAGATCTGTTCACGTCGCCTCTCGCCCCCGGTCTAACATGGGAAATCTTTGGTGAAGCACCACAAAGTTTAGCCCTCTAGTTCAGATGTTCTGATGAACAAACGTGCAACACATGCACAGACTGGCCTTGGACCCCCGGGCCCAATGCGACTTCTTTATCTGATCTCACCCCGCATGGTAGTCTGCACGTCTGTGTGTGAGAGCTGATATGGTCAGACGCCATCAAGCGATGTGATATGATTGTTTTCGAGCTAGAGAATTTCTCTCCGGGGCTCGATACAAACATATGGCATTGACAAAGACTGGCTTCCTATCACGGAAAGAAAATACCGCAAAATGGATACAATGGCCTGACTGCAAGTGCAAGGGGTGCCCTGTTGGCGAGAATCTCGTGCTCACAAATAGCAACCTTCGACAGATGCCCAACTGCTTCAGTGTGTAAAATATGGCATTTTCTTGGATGGCCTCCTGTGGGAAAGCCTCTGTGGAATAACCTCCTGAGAAGAGCGTGTCCCTGGGGTAGCTTTCATGCTAATGGCTGTTAAAGCACCTGGGCATGCGAGCAGTTGAAATGCGGCCGAGGGCATGCATGATCATTATTATCAAGTACGGTCATCCTTGATATCTACTGTGGTCCTCATATCTTTTGAAAAGGGCAGTGCATCTCGAAGGATCAATAGCAGCTTTGACCGGTGTTACGTTGTGTTGAGTTGAGGAAAAATGAGGACACGGGGGAGCTTCAGCCGGAGATCCAACGATGACGAGGCATTCCGGGAGCCTTGAAAGTCGCACACCGGTCGATCCGTCAGTCCTATCTCTATGGCTCGCATTTAATGTGCATGTCGATTACTGCAATTGGCCGTGGAAGCATCATCTTAGTTCCAGCGCCAGGAAACTTCGGCGTCTTCTCGCTCAATCTATCGGCGCCAAAGATTGATGCAAAGCCAACATGGACTCTGAAACGGTTCCAAATCTGCTGTTGATTGCCGGGTCCCTTATCACTGGATCCTCGCCTTTCAACACTGTCTCAGCATGCCGGCCTTGTCACTGGCGCGAGCCTGGAAAGCTAAATAGACATTGTCTGCCGTCCTTAGCAGACGGTATACTGCCCGAGCCGGGTGTTCTTCATCGGTCTGGATTAGTCTCAGTCGTGTGGGCGATGAAAATGCACATTAATGGCATTTTAGCCTCCTGGCGTTTATGTGATCTGGTTATTGTTGGCCTCATGCAACTTTGAAGCGGGAAAGACTGGCTTATCACGGCACCATAGCAGTCAATGGCGAATGGACGAAATGTCTTATATCTTGGCTGGTTTTAGAATTTGGAAATGGGAGATATCAGAGTTAAAAATGGCGGTTCGATCACCGCGAGTTGCACGGCTGCCGTAAAACGAGAGCCTCGACAAGACGCTTGACAGGGAAAGGTTCGTTTTCATGGCGTCTCCATCGCATCAAATCAATATTGATGGTATTGTGTGGCAATGATTCATATTGACAACAAAATTTAGCATGTAATATAGAGTTCTTGACATACTCTATAAATGTGCTTCCATATTGAAGACTCGATAAGCAGTTAGGTGCTCAAGAATTTTGCCACTTCTGGGGCCAAGATTTCATGTACACGGCTTGTCCTACAACTACCTGTCAGCCTTTCTGGAGCCGCATGGCCTTGTCCGCGGGAACTTTGTTGAAACTCACATGTGTCCGCTGTTGAACCAAAAGTAGGTATCAAGAGGGCCAGAGCAGCCATATTTCTCCCAGTCTGTCTGAACGTCTGCGTACAGATACCCAGCGCAGAAGTCGGTTGTGTTCGTAATTCCGTAATCGCTCGCATTGTCCAAGACATCGTTCAAGAAGGTGTTTGCGTCAAAAACCAAGGTTGTGGCACCATCATTCTGACTGGCAAAATCATCGCTGTACTGTTGAAGAGTCTCATCCCACCAACCTATCATTGTGCTGTTAGGTGATGGACTGGGCTTCTTTACATTCCCAGGCGTTCGGTCCAGCGGAGGCAGGTTAACGAAGAGGAAGTTGTAGTAGCCCGCCTCAAACAGAGGCGTCACGGACTGGGCGAAGATGCTGGAGATGATGGAGTCATAGACGCTGGGGAAGTCGTAGGGGCCGGTAGCCTTCGCCAGGTCATTGATATCATTGATTCCGATCCAGATCGCGACGAGAGTTTCGGAAGGCGAGATTTCCAGCTCGTCTTCAAACACTGGCTGTCCGTAGGTTAGGAACTGCTGGGTCTGATTGACCAGCTGGACTGAGAAGTTATGGTGAAGTGGCGTGCTGCATTTGTTAGTCACTTGGATTGAATAGAACAAAATCAAGGTTCGATCTCACAATTCAGTCGAGACATCTGCACCTGCAAAAGCAAAATCCCAAAGCTGCAAGTCACAGTCAAGTGGAGATGTCAGCCCGGGCTCCAAGCCGCAACCCGTGAGGTGCTGAACCCAGTTCGGTCCGCCTTCCGCCGTCCCGGTAAAGTTTTGCACGATCTGGTTCGTCAAAAGGGTTTCTGCATCGTATGCAAAGTTCCCGGGCAAGTAATCACCGATGAAGCTATAGTTCTGACGCCCATGAATGCCTTGTACATAAGTATACGAGTCGCCGAAGGCAATTCTAAGATCCCAGGTCAGCTTGGTGGTCTGTTCCCTTCACGTTGCTCGATGACAGCTAAAATGCTCACAGGTGCTTTGTGTTTTGCCATTCGAACGGGACATCATGCGGGACTGCCGCGGCCGTGGCCACAGACGCGACGGACGTCAAGCCGATACCGCCAAGGAGTAGTGAACGGTATTGTGATGGGAGCATCTCGAATATGGACCTAAGGCTATGCTTGGTGTAGTATCGATACATAAAATGCGACGCAAGTCTTTACATCAATTCCTTCCAACAACAACTGCACGATTCTAAATTCCACGTGTTTTTTCTCTATCGAATTTGAACATTGTATTTAAGCGGTGGACACTGGCAGCCAAGTGCTGCAATTGGTGGAATTTATGGGCAGATTTGGAGTCATGACGGGACCTAGTAAAGCTGGGCACCAGGTTCCCCACTGCGCTCCCATAGAAGACGCACTAGGACTCTCAACATCGTGACAATTATGCCCGACCGCCAGAAGTGTTACCACGGATCTTCTGACATATTCACGGGGCATTGCCTAGGGAGTGATGTCAATTGACTACAACGAGCATTCAATTTCTTGAAATCATGAGTGTGCTTTTTAGATGCCCTTGTCGGTGATCTTGTGGATCACGTCATCAAACAGAGAAGCCCAAACTCAACTCTCGCACTGTTCTAGTCCGGTCGCGAAGCTCCAATGTTTTATGCCACAACCTTTGTTACAATGACCACTTGGCCAGCGCTCGCTTCCTTAGTCGCCACTGCTAATTTTCGAGTTCTCATCCAAGAGAAAAGACATTCTTATCTTAATCTGGCAAGGTCGATTGGGTCTGCCAAGTGCGATTGTTCGGATTTGAAGTGGATATATGGATTAGTTCTGAGCACAGAAGGGGCCAAAGAGCACCCCTTGTTGTACTACATGACCCCCTTTCACTGCCTTACTTAGTGTAGCTTGGCCGTGGGTTGTGATAGCCCGGCCACCTTCTGGCCTAGGGTCTGCTCTCACTTTGATCTCCTCGTCCGTAAGGAATCACTCCTATGGCAATAAAACGGCGCAAAGATATCAATCAATTATGTAGACTTTATCCAAGCTATACAGGAAATATGACTCTTCGGCATTACTTGGAGCTCAGGATTCCGACCCCTCGGACTCGCCTTTCCTTGAAGCCGCTAAGCTTCCCGGCCGGCCATGCTGACCTGCATGTCTAGGTACGATCAGAGAAGCAGTGAACTCGGACGTCGCATGGCAAATGAGGGCTGATGTTAGCCGCTGACATTGCAGCTGTACCCCTTGCCAAACCTAGGCCTGCTGGGGTCCATTGGGCTATGGGAAGAGGTCGCAATATGAGGCTTGGTTATTCGAGGCCACCGGGATCTCAATCCCTGCTCAGCCTCAGACAGCTGAAAACTAGGCAATGGCAGGCAGTCAGTCGATCCGGAATTTCTGTTTGGGCCCCATTGTATTTTTCCTCTTACACGTCACATCGTCACCACGTTGGGCCCATCATTGCCAGAACCTAATCTACGCCATGTCTCTCAATCTTGATGAAAACGCCTGGTATCAGATCAACGTGACGAGATTCAGTGGGTTATCTCTCCGAGGCACATCGCTATACAACGATGGCAATACCGGCGCAGTTTTCTACCAAAATACGAACACGAGTATCCCCGGACAGAGCTGGCAATTCTATCCCTACAACTCCTCCGTGTACTTGCTGCGCTGCAGAAATGGAGGTCCCAATGCGTATCTGGCCGTCGCGGTCGGGAAGCCCGATACCTCTGATTCATCGTCTGTGACAGGTAATACGGTTCCCATTTTGGCGAATTACAACGTGACGGACGACTCCATGTTCTGGCAGGTTGGGCCATGGGGTGACGGGACATACTACTTTTCCAATCTCGCCAACGGGTCGGATTGGCGGCTAAACGTGCTGAGCAACGCCTTGATGGCCATGGACTCGAATATCACCTCGGCGCAGCCGGGCGAGCATTTCACATTCACCAGCTTGAGCACCATAGGAGACAGCCGATACTCGACAGTGAATGTGAGACCCTTCTGGAATCTCAAATCGAAGTGGATCTTTTGGCTGATATTCACACAGACATACCCGACGACAAGTCGAACAGCAATTGCAGTCCCTCCAACGACGACTATTGATTCCGGCACGGCCACAGCGACAAGCGATTCTGCCCCCTCCTCTACAGGGTCATCCCCTTCAAATACGTCAAGTTCTGGGCTGTCGGCGGGTGCGGCCGCAGGGATAGGGGTCGGAGTGGGACTCGCTGTCGTTATTCTAGTGGCCTTGCTGGCGATATTCTTCATCCGAAGGAGGAAGAGCGCGAGAGCGGCGTCCACGCCAGCGCAGACGAGTACGACGGAAGAGGTGAAGTACCAACCGGCCAACGACGGGCGTTTCCACGAGATGGGCACACCGCACACCTACGCGGAGATGCCTACTTCGGCGACGTCACGGCTGCATGAGTTATGGTCGCAACCTGTGGAACTGCAAGGAGACAGCCGACGATAGCATCCAATGCTGGCCCTCGGACCGTTATGAAGCCGAGCAATGATGAATTACTGGGTCCATGCTCAGGTTTTCGATCGACTCATCGAGGATCGTGGTTGGATGGGGATCCAAGAGAACAATATTTGATTATTACAAGGGTATAATAATTAATTACCACCGTCATCGAACCGTCCAAGTCCCTTATATATTCGCCAGGATAGCAGCCCCTCCGAACAACGCCCCCATGGCCACCCCCGCCGTCTGCAGTGGCGCCGCAGCACCCGTCCGGAAGATCGAAGAGCGCGCCTCGCTGCTGATGGAGCTAGCCCTCGACGCGACGGAGCTGGTCAGCCGCCCGATCTCCGACGTGATGCTGGAGCGGTCCGCACCCGTCGCAGTCGCGAGCTCGGACGTGAGGCGGCTGAGCTCCGAGCTGCCCTGCGAGTAGACGGACGAGATCCGCGAGCTGGCCTGGGACTCGATGGAGGAGAAGCTCGAGGACGCCGACGACACCACGGACGAGAAGAGGCTGCTGGTCTGGGTCGGGAATCCGGGCTGGGAGAAAGTTGTTGTGGGGTTGCCGATCGTCTGTGTCGGCTGCGTAAAACCAGGTTGTGTTTGTGTGGGGAAGGGTTGGCCTGGCTGCGTCGTTGTTGTGGTGAAAGGGATGCCTGGAGTTTGAGTGTTACCGTTGTCCACTGTCTGCGTGACGGTCACGGTGCAGTGACCATTCTGATCGCATCCGGGAGTGATGGGCTGCGGAATCCCGGGGGTGGTCTGGCCTTCGCCGGGAACGGTCTGCGTGACAACGGTGGTGCAGGTTTTCTTGCCGTCGTCACCCCAACCGAACCACTCCCACCATGGCTTGCCATCACGAGTACAATCGCAGTCAAGGGAGCCATCGTCTAAGTTGAGATTGTCTTTGTCAGGACAACGATGCCAGAATGTCGCCTCCTGAAGAGAGGCAGCGGCATTGACGTCATCTTGCGCGTGGGTAGACACCTATGAGATTGATTGTGGTTAGTTGTGATGTATTACGAAGGTAGATAGAACATACTGAGAGTAGTAGAGCCGACAATGAGGCAATCGCCGTGTGCCTCATTCTCGCGTTAGATTTACCGAAAGTCGCGCCCAGGGTGACGTCCAACGCATCTGTCGATATAGGACTTCTGAATGTGTTTTAAGTTCCTCCTGGTACAGTTGCAGGTTCCTCCGTTTTGTGCCAAGGCATTCGCGTATAGAGGTTGAGAGAAATATCGTGACTGATTTATACTTGAGCTTGATATGACTTCAGTTGACGGGAACAACGTAGATGTTCAAAATCCGATGGATCGCCATGATAGCTGTCAAGGACCCCACGTGAGGGCCATCTAAGAAGGCCGGCGGGCGTCCGATGCTACCTCAAAAGGCTGAAGGGAAGACGGCTAGTCCCGGTAGTGGCCCAGCCGAGATCGAATTTCTTGGGAGCATTGTGGCTAATAGGCCGCATTGTGTGTTGGCGACCCTAGTCTGATGGGGAGCACCTTGCAGGCCGCGTCAAGATTATGCTGGTATCAGGCAAAGTTTTGCGAGCCTGGGCAACCCATTGGCCCTCGGCTGCCGTAATAAAACTACCACTTAATGCCAGCGAGCAAGCGGAAGAACATTTAAAAAAGGAATAGCCAAGCGCGATGTCGCCTTGAGCTGTCACAACACTCCCGCCCGTTGGCAGAAATGACGACAAGCTTGACTGCCAGCAGATCGGTATGCTGCTTTTTCATCCCACGAGATGAAGCTACGAGGCTACCTCGATTGGCGCTTCTTGGCATCTGATGTCTCGTTAGGGTCCCCTTAGTTCCCGGCTAATCCTCCGTTGTGAATAGAGCCTCCAAAGGACTCTGCGGAAACTCCGAAACAGCACTCGCGGACCCTCTCTCGTCTTGAGGGCTCGCACTTTGCGGTCCTGATACTTGAATTTAAAGCCTGAGACTGAACTGCGCTGTCTTGGGTTAATGGTGTCTGCCTCCCCGGTGGGTGCCGTTGGATTTCGAAACTGTCTTTCGGTTCGATCTCCTTTCGTCCCATGGGAGAATTTTATGCGTCCCAACAAGGTAAACCTTGGCGTTCGGCATAATGTGAGACCTGGATGCCCCTGACGTGTAGAATGAGCCGCCTCATTATGGTAGCGACCTAAAAGTTAGCGGAGTGCCATTTTATGAAGCCCACTCGTTGACGTGGCTGCTATAGGCGGCTTCATTGTTGCTTCTTGTAAGCTTAATTTCGGTTTCGGCCGAGTCATAGGCTATTTCGTGGCCATCGTTTGGCGATCAAAGACTCGTTCAAATGTTGTTAGTTGGTCAAGATGCCCAGGTGCGTGAGGCACACGTAGTAGTCGCTAACAAGAAATGTGACGAAAGACACGATGTGACTGTGATCATGTGCCCATCTCTTTTCTGTCTTCTCTAGAAAATTGATGACTGGTGGAAGCATCCCAAGTGTCCCGTAGGTTCTGTAGCACTGCTTCTGCATGTGGTCGAATGCTATTCAGAGATCGGCAATTGTCTACTGCAGGACGACGACGCTGCCGAAAGAGGCTCACCGAAACGACAGAGAGCAGCACTAGCAGGGACAACAATCGCCGTATGATCGAGGGATGACACTCGCTCAGTACGCTGCCTCATCTCCTGACAGCTCGGTCCGAATACCATCCTAACAGTTCAGTATGAGGCCCAAGCCACAGCCTGGGAAAGGGAGTGAGAAGGGTTAGGGTTGAAGCTGAGATTCGCCCAATGCGCCACACTCGAGCTCCTGTCCCAATCTGTCCTCTCGTTGGCTGACAGACGACCACGAGATACAGTTGCACTTCCACTGCTACATTTCGCAGCAACGGTGAAGAAGGAAAAAGGCAAGGATCAACCTTCCAACAGTGGAAGAAAGGTTATCCACGATGTCAGGGGATGACGGCGATGCAAAGGTGGTACGGGGCGCCTCGCTCCTGATCCTGCTGCAGGTCTTCTCACGCGCCGTCACCTTCATCGCCAACCAGCTCCTCCTGCGCTTCATGACGGCGTCGCTACTAGGCGTCTCCACCCAGCTCGAGGTCTACTACCTGTCCGTCCTCTTCTTCGCGCGCGAGAGCCTGCGCGTGGCCATCCAGCGGCAGGGACCCTTGTCGTCTGAGGTGTCGGAGTCGGAGTCCCCGCCGGGGAAAGACACGAAGCCCAAGCAGGGCGATGATGACAAGCAGAATGCGCGGGCTCAGGAGACGCAGGCCGTGGTTAATCTGGGCTATGTCGCCATCATACTAGGCCTCGCTGTTGCGGCGCTGCTGGGGTGGATGTACCTCGGATCCATACCCGCCGCCACGCTCCTTACCACGCCGTACCTGGTCCCCTCGGTCTACATCTACGCCCTGGCTTCGGTCCTGGAGCTGCTGTCCGAGCCGGCCTTCGTGGTGATGCAGGTTCGTCTGCAGTTCGGAGCACGCGCATCGGCTGAGGGCGTCGCAACCTTTGGGAAATGTGCCGTCACCCTCGCCGCGGCGGTCTGGGCGTCCCGGAGCGGCGTCGAGCTGGGCGTGCTACCCTTTGCGCTGGGCCAGGTCGCCTACGGGTCCGGCTTGCTCGTAACATACACCTGGTACGGAACGGGTCTTGCGAGGATTGAAGGCTTCTCTCTCCTCCCGAGACAGTTGGGCAAGGGCAAAGAGTACATACTGTCGTACTTCTACCAGCCGACCCTCAACCTCGCTTCGTCAATGATGGTGCAGAGCTTCGTCAAGCACATCCTGACACAGGGCGACACCTTCCTAGTCAGCGCCCTGTCCACACCCACAGCGCAGGGTGTCTACGCGCTGGCGAACAACTATGGCGGCCTGGCGGCGCGACTGGTCTTCCAGCCCGTGGAGGAGAGCAGCCGGAACTACTACAGCCGGCTGCTGTCCAGCGACGGCGAAACTGCGCCATCGGCACCACCTACGGAGAAACAGTCGACAGAAACGGGTGGCGGCACTAGTAGTCAGACTGGACCGCGGCCGTCCAAGGCAGCACTCACCCAGGCCTCCGAGAACCTCACCACCCTGCTACGATTCTACACCTTCGCCTCGGTGTCCCTGCTAGCCCTCGGCCCCACGGCGGCGCCCCTCGCCCTGTCGCTGATAGCCGGCCCCCGGTGGACAGCTTCCGGAGCAGGTGAAGCCCTCGCCGCGTACGTCTACTACATCCCGCTGCTGGCCATCAACGGGCTCGCCGAGGGCTTCGTCGCGTCCGTCGCCACCGAGGCCCAGGTGCACCTGCAGTCGGCGTGGATGACGGCCTTCTCGGTCCTGTTCGGCGTCAGCGGGTACGTCTTCCTGAGCGTGCTCGACTGGGGCGCCGTGGGGCTCGTCTGGGCCAACGGGATCAACATGGCCGGGCGCATCGTCTGGGCCGTGTGGTTCATCAGGCGCTACTTCGCCCAGAGGGGCGCGCGGTGGGAGGTCACGGCCCTCTTGCCCAGTCCGCTGGCCGTGCTGGCTGCTGCGGTTGCGAGCCAGGTCGTGAGGAGGGCTGTGAACTCGGAAATCGCTGGCGCGGGTGTGAAGCTTGTGCTGGGGGAACTGGTCAAGGTTGCGGCCACCGCGGTGCCTTTCGTGGGTGTACTGTAAGTTCTGCCTTTGATTTGTCTTGTTTTGATTACCTGCTATCTAAATGTCTTTCGTCTACGTTGCTGACACTTATTACGCAGAGCATTCGCCGAGCGCCGGTTCCTCATCCAGTGTTACCAAGCTGTTCGGGGTAGCAGACCCGAAGCTTCAAAACCAAAATAGAGAAATACAGGAATCAGTCCTTCGTCTTTTAATAGCTTGAATCGTCCACACAAGCTTGACCTTTTCTAAGATCTAGGGTGCGGCACTTTAAAACTGCCTGGCTCTCGCGGCTCTAGTCGAAAGTGATCTTAGTCGCCTTCTTGCTCATGTCAACGTTCTTGAAGAACGCGCCGTAAGCATCGTGCTGCTTCTTCTTGACAGTCGTGCCGAACTTCAGAAGCTCTTCGGGGACAGGCTGGCCGGCGGCCTTCAGCACATTGATCAAGGAACCAGAGTGTGACTTGTCGTGCTCCGTGAAAAGCGTGATGGCCTTGCCGTCCTTACCGGCACGTCCAGTTCGGCCGATACGGTGAACGTAGTCTTCGATGGTCAAAGGGAACTGGCAAGAGACGTTAGCCACTCGTAGCTTCCAATCGGTGCAACATTGGGATAGGACTTACCGTCAGGTTGACCACGAGTTTCACCTCGGGGATATCAAGACCTCTTGCGGCAACATCTGTAGCCAACATGATCGTTGTAGTACCCGCCTTGAACGCCTCAAGACTCCTTGTGCGCTGCTCCTGCCTCAGGTCGCCGTGAATAGCGCACACATTGAGGCCGCGACTTGTCAAGAATTGCTCCACGCGGGTCGTCTCCTTTTTATACAGACAGAACACCAGGATGCGGTCATTGCGTGCCTTGCCTTTCTGGGCATCCTTGAGGATTTCCAGCAACCGCCTCTCCTTGCCCCTGGGGTCCACAACCTCTACTGTCTGGGCAATCCGACTGTTCGCCTGCAGCTCAATGGTTCCGTTGCCGTTACCATCGCCTGTCTCGCCGCCGGGCTTGTTCTTGTTGATGATTACCTTGACAGGATCGACCATGAAAGTCTCGGCCAGTCCTCTGACCTCAGAGGGCCACGTCGCCGTGAACATGAGCGTCTGCCTCTTCTCCTTGGCAGGACACGAGCCAATAATCAGCTTGATGTCCTCCTCGAAACCCTTGTCCAGCATACGATCTGCCTCGTCGAGAACCACAAACGCCGCTTCGGAAAGTGATATAGCGCCCTCGGACAGGAAATCCTTCAACCGGCCTGGCGTGGCGACGATGATGTCTGCGCCCTTGCGGAGAAGGTTGCGCTGGTCGTCCTTGCTTGCGCCACCATAGATGCACACGGCCTTCAGGCCGACCAGCGAGGCCAACGTGCTGATGGACTCGTGTGTCTGCATCGCCAGCTCGCGTGTCGGTGATACTATCACGGCACGGGTAGGGGCGATCCTGCTGTTGGCGGGCTTGGGCAGGGACAGAAGGGCTTCTACACAGGGGAGTGAGAAGGCGTATGTCTTTCCTGAACCGGTCTCGGCAATACCGACCACATCGCGGCCCGAAAGGGAGAAGGGCCAGGAGGCGGCCTGGATGGGGGTCGGAGTGGTGAAGGTTCCGAATGGATTCTTCGACAGGAGGCGCGAGGCGGGGAGATGTGCGAATTTTAGAATTGGGCGAAGAGTGCTCGAGGGGTTCGTCTGGTCGTGGATGGTGATGTAGTTGTCCTCGAGGAAGGTTTTGACCTCGGACTCGGGAACAGCAGAGAGGGCGGCGGTCTGTTGGTACTTGGAGGGTGCGCCGTTGGTGGCGGGCGGTTCTTCGATGGCCTCATCCTCTACTTTCTTGTCCTTCTTCTTCTCCTTCTTGTCCTTGGATTTCTTGTCCTTCTTCTCCTTCTTTGTAGCGGGCTCGTCGTCAACAGGCGCGGCGGCCGGGACATCGACGTCCATAGCATCGGCTGCTGGAGTCTCGTCGCCATTCTGCTCCTCTGACTGCTCCTTGTCCTTATTCTTCTTGTCCTTTTTCTCTTTCTTTTCCTTCTTTTCCTTTTTGTCTTTCTTATCCTTCTTCTTCTCGGACTTGTCCTTCTTATCTTTCTTGTCCTTCTTGTCCTTCTTCTCCTTCACCGGCGCATCTTCGATGGCAGTGGCATCGTCGGTCTTGACCTTCTTGACCTTCTGGACAGCATCGACCTCGCCTTCGAGGCGATGCTTCTTGCCGCTTGACATGGTCGGGAGGTGTCGCGTGTAACAGAGTTACACGTATGCAGGGGAGTTGATGAGTGGTTGGAACGCCTCCACGCAGTCATAGGTAGACTGTCCGGGATGTTCAAGGGATCATGAAATTTTCCTGGTCCCCCAACTTTTCTGCCGGGTTTTGCTCTGGCTCGGGTTCGGCTAGCTTGTGCGAATGGAGAAGGCGGTGAGTTCTAACGCCCATGTCCGCCAGCCTGCATTAGACCCTTGATTTTCTACGTGGGTCCCTAGTACAGACCGATCTTGAGCCCCCGTCTCGGGACGCCCACCGTTACCATCATCAGCTCTCTTCCAGTCTGTGAGACTTTGGGTGCGAATCGTGTCTTGTGCTGTTGAACTCCTCTGCAATGCCTCTGTAACGCTCTAAAAGACGGCTGGGGCACAATGCAGCAATGGGCGCACAAGTCAGATAGTTGATGCGATTCGACATGCACTTGGTCATCCACAGCGGCTCGCAGCAAGACCTGCTTCATGATATCGGACCACAAAAAGCATTTCATCAAATCATCGCCACCAAGCAAATGTCTCCCTCTGGTGAACATATTGGGAGACACTACTGCGCATAAACCTACTTTGTCTCTCGTTTGCCCGAGTCCTCCATGAATTTCTGATCTTCGAATGATCGCCTACAAACCATCTTCTCAAAGTAATAGATTTGTCGGCGGGGCATCGTGGAAGTGGAGTGTGGTCTATTCTGCGGGTGTCGCCACGCTGGGAGCACATCGCTCAACATGCGTCCATCGCACCACGAGCGGACAAAGCTACCATTCTTTCTAGAAGGCCACCGAAAAATGCAACAGCCACTCAGAGAACTGTTTTTTCTCTGAAAAAGAGCCTCAGAAGAAGCTTTGGCGTTGGGGACGGCGAGAAGCTTGCTTTGTCTTCCCGGGACTGACTCGGGGGGCCTTGGCCCCAATGTGGAAAGGTGAATATGGCGTCAGTCAGAGTTTGCGATCCATTACGAAATCCTCACTGTGGCCCCCTGAACGGATCGCAAGTTTTGCAGCAAATTCCCCAGGGCCATCGCAATGGTGGGAACCATCCCGCCGGGGAGGATGGGTCCCTAAATTCCATATAAATGATATGCGACTGTAGTGCCAGCCCATGCGACATCGGTGGTACTCACAGCCTGTCTTTAATGGGCCAACGCACTGCACTTTGGACTGACCTCGAGACCGGATCCATCATTGGCACTCTTTTGCAGCCGCTCGATTAATAGTCACCATGGCTATCAACAGTTCCACAGTCGTGTCAGCTTCCTCAGGGAACGACATCGAGAAGGATGCCGTGAAGTCAGATCCCGGCTTCATGTCCGACACGAAGCCCTTAGCCGAGCCCCAGGTCAACGTCGGCGGCCATGCGAACGTCCAGCGCCAGCTCAAGAGCGTCCACATCACCATGATTGGCTTCTGCTCGGGGATTGGCACGGGTCTCTTCATCGGCACGGGCTCCGCCTATGCTAAGGCCGGACCCGCTGGGCTCCTGATCGCCTACTGCATTGTCGGCTTCGTTCTCTACTGCGTTATGCAGAGCATTGCTGAGCTGGCGACCTTGATTCCCACCGCAGGCAGCTTCCCACACTGGGCGACCCGCTTCGTGGACCCGAGTGTTGGTTTTAGCTTGGCGATCAGCTATGGATATTGTTATACCATTGCAATTGCAAGCGAGGTCTCTGCTGCTGCGGTCATTGTGAGCTATTGGACAGACATCACTCCAGCAGTGGTCATCACTGTTGGCTTGGTGCTGATCCTAGCAATCAACCTGCTCAGTGTGAAGTTTTATGGCCATTCCGAGATCTTTAGCGGAATCATCAAGGTAATCCAAGTAACTTGAGAATATAGATATCAGTTTAAAGGCTGACAGTTCCCCAGGTGTCCTGCTTTCTTGGCCTGGTACTCGTCGGCATCGTCATCACTGCAGGAGGCGGTCCTACTGGGGAGCCCATTGGCTTCAAGTATTGGCATGACCCAGGTGCCTTCACTGACTACAATGGCATCACTGGGTCGACAGGAAACTTCCTCGGCGTGCTGTCTGCCCTTGTTAACGCCTCATTCAGCTTCATCGGTGTTGAGACCGTTGTCATCGCCGCAGCCGAGTCCAAGCATCCACATAGGGACATTCCAAAGGCGGCTAAGAGAGTCACCTTCCGCATCGGCCTGTTCTACATCCTGGGCGCGCTGCTGATCGGCATCATCGTCGACCCGCGGAACCCAGGCCTGGTGAGCGGGGAGGGCAACGCCAAGTCGAGCCCGTGGGTGATCGCGATCGAGCAGGCCGGCATCAAGGTGCTCCCGAGCATCGTGAACGCGTGTATTCTGGTCTCCGCATGGTCGGCTGGAAACTCCTACTGCTGGGTCGGCAGCCGCATGATTCTGGCCATGACGACGGACTACCAGCTCCCGCAGGCCTTCGGGAAGACGTGGAAGAACGGCGTCCCCTATATCGCCGTCATAACAGCCTGGCTGTTCGGCCCCCTCGCATACCTCAGTCTGGGCAGCGGCGGTCCGGCTCAGGCGTTCACCTGGCTGCTCAATCTCTCCACAGTCGCTGGGCTCATCGCGTGGTCCACGCTTTCTTTCTGCTACATTCGTTACCATGCCGCCCTGAAGGCCCAGGGCGTCTCAAGAGACTCACTGCCGTGGGCCGCCCCTTTCCAGCCATATGCGGCCTGGGTTGGATTTATAGGCTCTGCGATCATTACACTTGTTTCTGGATTCCCGGTCTTTCTGAAGGGTAATTGGTCAACATCTGATTTCATAGCGAGTTATGTTGGAATACCGATTTTCATTGTGCCAATTATTGGCTGGAAGTTATGGCATAAGACAAAGGTACGTGGTTCTCGGTCCCGAATATTTGCGGTTTGTGTTTCTAATCATGGTTCCCACAGTTCCTCCGTGCCAGCGAGATTGACCTTTGGTCTGGTCGGCTCTATGACGAGAAGCACACCGAATTTGAGCAGGACAAGTCACGGAACATTGCGAGGCGTTTCTGGGACTGGCTCGTGTAATTATATCGCACGGCTGACGACTTCACGTTGGCTTTCAGATTCAACATCTTTTATGATACCCAGCGACTCGAATGCGAGGTCGTCAATAATATTTTGAGAACATACAACTACGTTCACTC
This sequence comes from Diaporthe sp. HANT25, assembly GCA_013435955.1. Lineage (NCBI taxonomy): Eukaryota > Fungi > Ascomycota > Sordariomycetes > Diaporthales > Diaporthaceae > Diaporthe > Diaporthe sp. HANT25. The sequence goes on along the minus strand of JACBFG010000019.1, from coordinate 1,426,650 downwards.
TTGTTTCCGCTCAACTGTTTTTGATATAAAGTGCCAGTGACTTCTTGCCGCTGGAGAACGTCTAATCTTTGATTGGACGGCTCGTACTGTATCCTATAATTGCCAGTCCGGATCATATGAATTGCGTGGCAGGCTTCTCGTCATCTAGAGAGCTTTGGATGTATTGCGTTGATTGTTTGCAAAGGAGACAGTTCGCCTTTAGCCGCGATGCAGCTCACGTGGGCAACTACAACAACAAGCCCAACAGTCCACAGCACTGGCTGATGCAAACCTGTTTAAGCGAGTCCAACGTGATGCGAGTAACTTTCTACCGGTATAGTGGCACAACATGCAGGCACGTCTCTTTTGGAACCAATCGCCTTACACGATATGACATCCAAATGCAGTTTAGAGAAAGTCTGGGCACAATTTCCCTGTATGGACTCGCGAGCAGATAAAGAGCCCTGGGACTTGGTGTTCTTGGCGTGGGTGTATCTAAGGTTTTGTCGCCCGCACAACTCCCAAGGCCTATGGACAATGTGATACACCAAGCTCAAGGCCGAGCCAGCGGCGAGCCACACTTATGAGGATGGCATCGCTCCGTGCCGCTTCCAAAAGGTGAGATATTTCATGTCCGCGGTCTGGGGATTTCAGGTGAGGATGTCATATCTCGCCTCAGACCGTGTATGTCCCCATTCTCGTCAATCTTGAGCTGTGGGTAGTCCGGCTTCTGCATGCAGCCACTCATTCGCCTGGGCCAATCAACCTCGCTGTCAAACCCCCATCTGCCCTCCTTCCGCTCGGGGCCCGTCCAGCCTACCCTGGCAGCCTGTATCCGGCGCAGTAGATCCTTTGTGCGGGACTGGCTAACGTTGTTGAAGATGGACATTTTTACACCCGCGCCCTCAGCCATCGCTGTCAGTTGCATCATGACTTCCTTATTAAAGCGTGACTGATCGGCATGTGGTGGGTTGCCATGCCGAATAAGCCACGGCACCGACACATCGACACTGAGTTCTTTCAGATTCGGGAACCTTCCCTGCTGTTTAGCCTCGAGTAATTTGCGCAGGCCGACTGTCAACTCTTCGTCCTCATCTCCGTGTGTGAGGTGCAGCATCTCTAGTTGCTCAGGCAGCGAGTCCCTCAGCCGATCGGGGTCTGTGTCGGCAACAAATCCGAATAAGTATGTGCTGGCGATGCGGAACCGTCTTAGTTTGGTGAACGCTGAGAAGCTGCCCATCGGGCGTGTGTAGTTGCCAGCACCCCACTCGTCAAATTCGTAATCGTGAGGGTAGTCAATCCAAATCTGCTCCAAGCTGTCCTTCTGCTGTTCCAGGGCTTCCCGGACCGATCGGTAGCTTATGAGGAAGATGGGTTCCGACTCGGAGATGATTTCGCCGATGTCGTATATGAACGTTTTAAGTGCCTTGGGAGCTGCCAAAATGCGGCGCAGCTCAAAAGGCGATATTCTGCATTGGCGCAGTTCAAGATGAGTGATATTTACGCTGTGAGCCTGTAACTCGGTCACCGGCTTCAGCGTCTCTCGGTTTCGCATCGCAAGTACGCGATGCAGGTAGACTGATTCCAGACCAGGCAGTGTGAATAGGTCACGCCAAAGCTCGAGGTGCCTCTCTGGCCTCGAGGAGCCAAAGCATGCTGTGGCGACATTGCTCAACATGCTCGAGCCAACGGTAGATCGGATGAAGTAGTGCACGAATCGCAGGCAGAACGGCTCCAGTAGCTCAAGGTCAATGCTCGTCAGCCTGGGGAGGTTGCGGACCAGTACGGCCAAAATCAGTGCCTCCCGGAACGATCTCGACGTGCGGGCGAGCTTCAGAGCACCATCGACATTCGTCGGCATGTCGGTCTCGGAATTGTCGTCCTCGTCTTCGCTCCCGTCGGTCGTGCTCCAGTCGCTGTAGTCAGCGTCCGACCCCACCTCGAAGAACTCATCCTCAATTTCCGACTCGATCTCAAACACCTGCTCATCCGCCTCGGCAGGGCTAGCTTCGCCATCGCCGTTCACAGCGTCGGGAGGGTCGACGGAAATGAGGCCAACCTGCTGAGAAAGATGCCGCGCAACCTTTTCAATCTCGGGGGATAATTGGGCAACGGGCGCATGGAGAGAGCTCCTGCTGTTCTCATGGATTCCCAAATGCCGCACACTCCGGCCCAGTTCGGGCTGCCGTATGAGGAGTGTTGTGATGATTTCGAGGTGGCACAGCTCGTCCTTCCAGGGGGTCCGCGAGAGCTCGATTGAGCGGTAGAGGTGGGGCAGCGCCACGCCACATAGTTGGTGCGAGCATCGGACGAGCTTCGCGAGGGTCGACTGGCTGGGGATGAACTCGCAGATGCGAGACAACAGCTCCGGCGGCAGGTCAGAGATGGATGTCATGATGGTCTTGAGAGGCCCCCGTCTGCCTCCCTCCCTGCCTGGAAGAACAGAGGAAGAGGGGCCGCTTTTTGTACAGACGGGTCTTGAGTAGGAATCAGCTTCCGATGCAGCGTGACGGGTCGTGGTGGCTGACTGGTTGATGATTTGGCGGCAGTGATGAAAAATCTGGGCCGTTGAGTGTTGATTCCAGGCTCATCGCCTCCCCAGCGCAGCGCAATGCATTGACGCCAAATGCGCTAAGCCACCGTCCAGGTTGCTATGAATAGGGTTGAACCCTTGGGCTTTGCCCAGCCCATCCTCCGCTGTTTGGCTGGGTTTGATCCGCTGAAGTCAAATCGAATGACGCAAGTCAGTTGTCACTGTAAGCGACAGGCATCGGTCCAGCCAACCTTGCGAGTCGATCTTTTTCAGCAAGCGCGGCATAATGGACCACCAAATGGTAGGCAGTAAGGACCACATGAAATGCGTGCATCTAATCAAGTCAATTTGTCTGGAAAACATATTACATTACAACTACGAGCTCTACCTAGGTACCAACAAGACTCGCAAGACTCGCAAACAGAGACTGCATTGTCAAATTTGGAAGCAAGACTTGTATGTCATGGCAGTAGCTAATGCTGGCTCATGATAAGGAGCCAGCACTGTTGCATCACCAGACACGGCTCAGAAGGCCATCGTTTATCTGATCTAGGGCGCAGGGCCTTCCGACAATTAACAGCGGGGGACCAGGTCCGCTGTCTTCGGTTACCGCACTTGACTCACCCAATTCTCCTTGCCGAGGCGTGGAGGTAAGATTACTGAATGACAAAGGAAAATATTTTTTTGTGTTTTTTTTTTTTTTTTGAATTTTATGAAGGGGACGGGGAAGAGAAGCTGGAGGTTAGCGGAAGAGAGGAAGGGGCAGAGAGGAGGAGAAGAAGAAGGGGGAATCAAAAAGAGGATGACGGATGCTCACCACTCCCTTCCTGACACACCACATGCAAGACCTGCTAGGTCCCTCAAGTCCAGTCCTGGATCACAAAGTCAGGACAGAGATGAGAATGAGTCGGGGTACTGGAACGTCTGCTTACCTTGTCATTCGGAAGTGTCCTACTTCCTCTTCAGAGGCGCGATCTTGCGACCTTTGCCCTTGAACTTGGTGACCTGCTTCTCCTCCATCAAAGTCTCGAGTTCCTCGAGGGCCAGTTGGCTCTCAAGGTCCTCAAAGGATGGAGTCTCCTCGGCCTCAGCGGCAGGCTTGGGCTCAGGCTTGGGCTCAGGCTTGGGCTCAGGCTTGGGCTCAGGCTTGGGCTCAGGCTTGGGCTCAAGCTTGGGTGCGGGCTTGGGCGTGGGCTTCTCAGCTTTGGCTTTGGTCTCTTCAGCCTCAAAGCTGTCCAACATGGTTGCGAGCGAAGAGTCGACCGCGCCCATGACGGCTAGCTTCTTCGTCTCTGTCTTGGGCGCGCTGGCTTGCGCCGGTGCGGTGGAGGATTGACCAGAGGAGGACGATGTGGCAGTCTGTGTGGGAGCTACAGGCTGAGGAAGAGGCTGAGAGCTCGAGGCTGTCGGGGTCGGCTCCTTCTTCTCTGCTGTCGCGGGGACGGCTGTTGCCTTCACCGAAGAGGGTTGTACAGAGGAGGAAGGGGGAGTCGGCTTGGGAGGGGCAACCTGGGCAAGAGGCTTGCGAGTAGCCGCGAACAGGGAGCTGGAGGGAGCTGCTGGGAGGGAAAGCTGGCCAGCAGGGCGCTGTGGGATCGCAGGAGCTGTACTCTTGGGGATGGGCTTGGGCGTTGCCGAGGACGACGGCTGAGCTGGAGCTGGGGCAAAGGTGACCTGCTTCTTCTCTGTCCTGGCCTTGCGGCGCCGGTGCCGGTCGGAAAGAATGCCGGAAGGACGCGCTGGGACTGCAGAAGGAGGTTGTCGAGAAGCTGTCTGGGAAGCTGTCCGAGGAGGTGGGGCTGGAGACGAAATAGGCTGTGACTCGACCTGTGGCTGAATTTGACGAGACCGTGCGGACGAAGTAGACTCAGTAATATGAGCCTTGCTCGTCTGCTGCTTGTCATTCAGGCCCAACCGTGCCATCTTTTGCACCAGAGGTGAAACTTCGACGGGCGCGGGAGGAGACTGAATCTGGAGGTTGACAAATTGCTTCGTGATCTGGCCAATCTTGCGCAGAATGCTCGGAGAAGTGCTTGTCGCCGATGACTTGGTGTTGGCAGCAGCCTGAGAAGGCTTCTCATCCAAGGCCATATCCTCGACTGGCAGCGGAGAGGGGAGAGAGATGGGCTCAGCATCAATCGCCATCTCTTCGACTGAGGTATGAGAATGAGCAGGGGTGGCAGGAACGAAGACAGAAGAGTCGGGCTGGACGAGCTGGGAGATTCGGGGAAAAGCGGCGAGTGGAGCGAAACCGCAGCGGAAGCCGTCGAACTTCAACTTGGCAGCCAGCGAGGTAGGTGCGGCGACAGCGAAGCGAGCAGGCTCAGGCTGGAAGAAGGTTGTCTCGACTGGAGTCTCAATGAGAGCAACTGCGTTGACTTCCGTCTGTTCTACTTGTTAATATAGGATGAAAGACTGGGCTAGGGCTTTGGAAGATGGGAGGACTCCTGGGGTTGAGGTGAAAGATTGGTGGGATGAGGAAATGATAGTTACCTTGGGCTCGATAGACTTGTCTACCTGAACGGGCTTCTCGTAGGACACTTCATTCTTCTTCTCGGGGTTGGACAAGGACAGGGACTTGAGGCGACGAGCGAGCGAGAGGTAAGCACCGTCGCCGGCTATGGGGCTAACACAGGAGCCACCGTCCCGTCGACTGGGCACAGGGTACTATCCTGCGCTCGCAGCCGCCGTTGGGCAGTTCTTGCGGCCTGGGGTTGCCAGGGCTTTTGCCGACTGATCGATAGCATGAGAGAGAGACCATTTTCCGTAGAGGACGTTGTCAACGGCCTCGTAGGTCAACAGACCCGCTCCCAATGCCTTGCTTACTGCCTCGTCGCCGAGAGAGGACCTATACTGCGAGCTTGTCAAGTGTGAGTAGGTCTTGGGGAATGTGCTCGTCTGGGATACACCAGGTGACGAAGCACGAGCGCTGGGCCGCTTCTTGAGGGAGAGAGATGAGGAGAGAGGAGAGGGGCTATAGGGACGAGAGGAGAGGGGAGAGGGGCGAAAGAGGGGAGGGAGGGAGCGACGAGGAGGAAGGGGAATGACTGGGTCGGAAGAGAAGATGGGTCGGGGCTGGTATCGAGGGATAAAGGTCATGAAGGTAGAGGAAAACGTCTCGACAACGGAGGAGGGGCGGAGGCGAGAAGGGGAGGAAGACTCATCATAATGGCTGTCCCATCCACCAGGCACCTTCAGCTTGCGCATCGGGTGCGAGGCTTCAGAGTCCAGCGTGGTCACGGTCACCCAGAGGAGACCGGCCACGAAGACGACGGGCAGCGAGGCGCCGGCGTAGGAGAGGACGGAGGAGAAGAGTGAAGACATCGTGGCAAATGCTCCGTGATAACACGAGAAGAAAATGACCAAGAATGTCAGGTGCGGGATAGAGAGAGGTAAAGCTCGAGAGCAAGGTGAACGATGCAGTGATAAAGAGAAGTCTCAGCGAAAAGCGTAATGCAAATCTAGTTGACTTCTGTTGACACAGCGCGTGGTGGAGGAAGGAAGGAAGGTTGGGAATTGGGATGGGCTGCAGGCTGGGTTGATAAACAAAGGCGGAGGGGGGGCAGGTCACGTGGCCACCTCGAGCTTGACTGCCTGGGCGAGCTGCCCTGTAGTTACAGTGGTTCTTTGGATTTGGGGCCTCTGAGGCTCTTGAGCTAGAGGTGGGCTCAACCTCTACGCGCCCAGGTAGGTACGCAGGTGCATCTGAAGCTGGTGGGTCACCCAGCAACCAGGGCGCCCACCTCGAACAGACCTGGCAACGGGCGCGGGGCAGGTACGCATACACGGACTGATAGCCAGCAATTGGAAGCAAACATCTATGGGAGTGAGATACGTGATGATCAATGTGGTCGCTTTGGTCGAGGAGCGGGTGCAGCTAGAAGTCGTTCAGAGAGACACTCCCGTCTGATATTTCTCACGCCCGAGGAAGTAGAGAGAATTTTCTACTATGTGATTCAGTTTTTATTGAATATTCAGCAGACGCAATTAATTCTCCTTGATGCGTGATTACAGTCATGCCTCAGGCGCATGTGGTGACAGGTCTGCCGCTGCTCAACGAAACCAGTTCTCAGACCTGGACTCCCTCCACACCGTTTCTATGCTTTATATTCAGTGTCTCGAGATTATATCAAGCAGTGTAAGAGTCAATCACCTTTGGTGGATGCAAAGAGCACTGTCGGTGCTGTCCCTCCGCGACAATGAAGATTGCAGCCTCCCTAGCCTAACACGGTGATCTGCGAGTAACGTTCGGGCTTGTATCAAAAGCAATGGAGCGCTGGCCACATTTGCGACTCGACGCTGCATTAGATCTCTAGAATAATCTTGGCACGCACTGAGTGTCAAATTCAACCTGGACAACACAGGGATTAATGCACAGTGCAGACTTCTAAGTGCGAACTTCCACTGCAGCAGATTCTCACGATGATAGACGACGATATAAAGAAAGTAATTTTGATTATCATCATGACGACGTTGAGATTAAATCTATGATCTACCAAATTCAATCCCAACATCCTAAAAGAATGTACAAGTCGCCATCAGCTAGGTACAGACCTCTCTCTTTCACCTTCCAACTCCCTGATGCTCATTCCCGTTCCACTCCACTATCCCATCCAAGTCTCCAATTTTTATTACCATCAACATCCTCTCATTTAAGCAGCGAAGCTGCGGGCCATGCGGCGGGCGGTGGCGGCACCAGCTGCGGGTGCGGCGGGGGCTGCACCGGGCTGGACCATCTGGACGGGGATGCAGCCACCGAAGGGGCCGGCGTTGCTGGGGTTGACGAGCTTGACGAGGCAGGTGTTGGCCTGACCGGCCATGGTACCGGTGCAGGTGGCGCCAGCGGGCATGTTGACCTTGAAGGGGTAGTCCTCGTTGATGTTGGTGGCGCGCTTCATGATGCCGACGGCCTGCAGGGCGCGGGCCCAGGCGCGCTTCTCCGACTTCTGGATCTTGCCCTTGGTGCCGGGCACCTGGGTCTCGACGTCCATGGCGACCCAGCTCTGGCCGGTACCGTCGGTGTTGAGCATGGCCTTGTAGGGACCCGCACCGTCGGAGGTGACGATGTGCAGGGTGCCGGAGACGGAGCCGCCGGGGGTGACCTGGGCCAGGGTGTTGCCGGAGAGGGCCATGGCGGCCTGGGTGCCGGACTCGATGTCGTTGTCTCCTTGGCCGTTGGTTCGGCCACAGGCGTCAGCCTGGTCGCCCTTGAAGACGGTGGTGTCAGGCTCGGTGACCTTGTTCTTGCCAGCGCCGGGGATCACGGCACCCTGGATACCCAGAGCAGTGGAGTTGCCACCGGCATCACCAGTTGCGACCGCAATCTTGCCGTGGGCGGCAACGAGAGGGGAGGCGGCGAGGGCAATGAGGAAGATCTTGGAGAACATTTTGGCTGATGTTGGGGGGATGGTGGTGATTGGTTGATGAGAATAAGATATTAGATTGTGAGATTATTGAATAGAGTTACGAATCAATCGTAAGCTGTTCTGCAAACCTGGCAGGGAAGTAAGAGAAGAGAAAAAGGCTGAAGACTGATGCTGATGCTGCTGATGATGGAGAGAGAGGGAAATCGTGATGGTCAGTGGAGGAGTAGCGGCATCTTTATAGTTTCTCGACCTGATGAAGTCTTGTATGTCTTCATGTCTTTCGACTAGAAGGAGTGCGTGTGAAACATCATCCTGGCTTGCCACATCGCATCGGCCATCCCCCTGACTACTAACCATCGTGTCAACACATCTCAACAGCCGTCGCCCCGCCTCATGACCATGTGCTTCTGCTAGTCCAAACGGTTTTGACGGCAATGGAACGTATCATCGACTCAGAAAATGCAAAAGAACAATCAGACGAAGCCGGCAGGTCGTCGAGTAGGGCTGGTCGTACGAGGTCGTCCCGAAGGTTGCGCGCCTAACGGCCGTCCGAGGAGAAACTGTCTGTCAGTCAGTAGTGGGAACAGGTCGTGATACATCACACAGCCGTGTGGGGCGCGCATGGGGATGTCGTTATTGCAGATCCAGATGCGGCTCAGGTGGTAGAGTTTGAAACGTCCGCTGATCATTTGAACTGGTCAAGTCCAGCCGATGCGGCGGTCTTGTCGTCCCTGGGCGTCCCAATCCGATCTTGGAGACAGCTCTGGACACTTTCTGGGCAAAGCCACGTTGGGATGAGGCTGAAGGGGGAAAGAAAGGGCGGTCCAAGGGCGTCTCATGAGAGGTTCAAACAACCAGGGGTGACTGGTCGGAACCCGTCTGTGCGGCTGTGGATCGGGGAACCTCTACACCCAGCGTCATGCAGCAGCCAAAAAGCGCGCAGCCCGATTGGTCCAGCACTTAGGTTGCGACCCATGGCCGGTGCTACTCCACATCACTTTACTATTAAGCTTGATCTGTGCCGCTCGTTTCGTTTATCGGGCGAAACTTAAGATTCCACTACCCAGTGTTTGGCCTGGTCCTTCCACATTCCCCTTGTGGTATCGTCAGCAGATTTGGGCCGGACGGCAACCGATGCGCGAGAGCGACGACGAGGTTTCCGATTCACACCAGCTGGGCTTCAGGAAGAGAGGTGAACAGCACGTCTATCGACCATTGCTTGCTAGCCTCTGCGGACGATGTCCGGGTGATCTCTGTGCCTCGAATCCAGCAACGAGCCTGCACAGGTTTTCCCGCTTCAAGACAGTCTGCACAGCTCGGCTACCAATGATTCTTTTGAGGCAGAGGTGAGCAGTGAGTTATCATCGATCATGACGAACCCATACGACGGCCGATCGTATTAAGCTCAGGCTGCGCAAAGCCATTTTCTCAAATGCCTGTCAATGAACCACTCTCCTGGTCCCCTCCGCCAAGCTGAGCTGCAGCCAAGCCCAAGCCAAGCCCAAGCCCTCCCGACTGGGCACGACGCGCCAAGTTCTGCCATCGACTTTGATAGCCCTTGGCAAGAGCTTGGTATTTCTGATGTTTCCCACAGCCCTAAAACTTCGGCTGCAGTTGACTGTTTCCAATCTCCAGGAGTTTGCTTAGTCAGTGCCATTGTGAAGCACAGCTCAGCACCTAAGATCGGCACACCACCGGCCTTGGGTTGCCACCTGGCGCACTTGGGCAGTATCTTGCGAGGGAAGAAAGGACATCTCCCTCCACCCACATAAGCACGCTGACACAGAGGTGTGCCACTCACGTCTTGTCACCTTCGTCGGACTCCTCCTCGGACGTGGTTGCGATGGGTAGGTTCGGTGCGTGCACGCCATGAAACCCGAATCCAACCGCAAAGTCCATCTCCGCCCTGCCCATCTCACACATTGTCCGGGCATTCAGGCATACCAGATAGCTCTTTCTGCTGAAGCCATCCAGCACCACGCTCAGCAAGACCCCATCATCCTCTTTTACTCCGCCAGGCCGCTTCACAAAGACTGCCTCCCCTGGCGTGTGGCCCGGCGGGTTGTTCCATTGCAGCACAGCTCGCGAGACCAGGTTAGTCTTCACTATCGTGTCCACTAGTGTGGACCTTCCGCTCATCGCCAGAGAGTACACATAGCGGTAGGGCCTTGTGTGGTAGGCCGGGTTGATTGTCGGTAGCTCCCCAACATGTGGACTGGGGATAACGATGGCTGACGTTGACTCGGGGGCGAGCATCACTTTCTGATCCTTCAGAGTGCTTCCAATGCCCTCACAGATCCGCCTGTCCTCATTCCCAACCTCATCCGGACCGCCTTTCATCGGAACCTGCTGGAATCTCGGTCGTGGTCTGAGTACAGAGAGCGCCATCGCTGGTAAAACCGCGAGCACCACTACAATCCTCTGTGTCTTCTCAAGGATACTCCGGCCTAATTCCTCAGCCCTCTCTCGGACCCTTGCAGCGACGGTTTTCACCAGATACTGGAGCATTTCCACGGGTGATCGCGGGCTCTGAGGTGGGATATGATGATGCAAGGGAAGAGTAAACTTCCATCTCGTGAGCCGCGGAAGTGTATCTCTGGCCTTCTTCTCCGTCCCCCAAACAGTCCTCGCCTTGCCAGCTTGGTTCAAGACGGCGTCGTAATAAAGCCCTCTCAGAATGTTCATGTTGGGGTACTCGATCGTATCGCAGCTGATACTCCACTTCTCCACGTCGTCTTGTGCGTCGAGGTACATCTTGTCAAAGCAGTTGACTGTGTGGAAGAAGAATGCCGCCTCTGTTTCGAACTCGGCTACCACTCCTCGTCCTCTTAGTCTGTCAATGATGAACCACTTGTTCTTCTTAATCTGGTCGAAAGGTTCCATGGCATCCAGCATGTTCCTTTTCCACAAGATGCTAAGTCCCCAGAGAGATATGTGAGAGCTCGGAAGGCGCAGCACGACAAAATGCTGGCTTAAAAAGAAGCTATGGATGTATGCCATCGGCACATCCAGTCGACTGATGGTGGCAAGGATCTCGGTTTCTCCAGTGGATGCAGATACTCGAAAGATTTTGTAGGTGGCCGGGAGGCCTGCCTTGATGTTGACATTGATGTAGTCGCCTGTCGTTGGACAGCGCTGAACATGGGCGCAGGAGAGCTCCCCGTCGAGTTCTGGGTGTAGATCGTCTTGTCTGGCAAATCCAATGGGCTCAAGGGTGCGCCCGTCTACTTCGCGCAGTAGGTGACAGTCCGTGCCAAGCCACGCCGTCTTCCGCGGCAGAGCACCACCCTGGGCCGCCGATGGAAGGCCGGGCACATCTAGCTGCACCGTCACCCCGATGTTCTCTGCCTTCTTTGTCTCCCTCCTCGTGTCCGCGACCATCCAGGTGCTCGTGATTTTGCCAAACAGGCCAATGCAGGGATCAGCACGCTGTCCGAAAGTGATGATGTCACGGACTCCGTTTTTCTTCGCGTGTTCGATGAAGTCGTCGCACTGCCGCCGAGACGAGTACCAGACCTTGGTGCCAACGCCGTCCTTACCAGCGATAATGTCGAAACGATGGGTGTGTGCCAGGCCATCAAACCAGTGAGAAATGTGAAGCGTTCCGTTGGGGGTATCCTCGACCGTGTTGGGCCCAGGTCCGGTCCGAAAGAGGGTACCTGCAGCCCAAGAGGGGATGTGGCCTTGGACTAGGAGTTCGATTGGCCCGCGATGCTCGTCGAGATTGGCAAACTGTTGTCAGTCATCTATCAGCAAACGGACTTCCACATGGTCTGAGAAAGCAAATCTCCCCCAGAACAGCTGCTGGGGGGCGTGGTTCTGTGCATCATTATGGACGACAGAGAGATCAATACCTATAGCAGCCAACACAGAGGAACTAGCACTTACCCCAGCTTCATTGGGCCAATCGAGGTAGGCTCCATCGACGGCGTTGCGGACGGCATCTGCGAGATCACTCTGTTCATCCTCCACCACCCTGAGAATAGCGTTCGGAGACGAATATGCCTGTTGAGGTGCCATTATGGCAATACAATTGTCGAGTCAAGGCAGCAAGGCAGCAAGGCATGTGGGTTTTGCAGGTTACCCAGGTCGTGCTCGATTTTGTGTGGGTCAGTGTTTGCTTGCTGTGGTCATCGAAGGCAGCAAGCAGCACAAAGAAGCACAGCGTGCCAGGCCAAAATTGGAAGGTCCTCCCTGCAACGTCACTTTCCTCAAGACTGTCACGATTTCCATTCCCCAACCTCATTCATCCAACATCAAAAGCTTTTTTGTTCTTCCCAAGTTTCTGGCTAAAAGGTCATTGGATAGTAGAGGCGCAAGGCAGCAAACGGATTCGAATCCTCCCGTATCACACAAGGGTCAGACACAGTGGAACCAGAGTTCAAGACAAACACTCCTACAGATTTTGACGGCCGTTGCCTCCACTCGCAAGTCCTCGAGAAAAGGGGGCAAAGCACTGTCTCACCTTGTACAGCTGGCCAAATGCAGACATTTGGCGTTGCTCCCGGAGCCAAGAATGGTCAAAATTTAAATTCCGGAAGTGTGCTGAGTTACGAGCGAGAAGGAGGCGACTTCGGAGCAAGAACAGGGAAAGAAAGGTCTCCTGACAAATGGAAAGGCCCAGAGGCCAGGTGTGCGCTATCATGTGTTTCACTTGGCAAAGTTCAGCGCGTGATTCAAATTCGTGAATGAGAATTCAAGCGGGCAAATTATGTTTCATAAGGCATGCCGAGTCCAGGGATACAGCCAGACTGCTCCTAATCTTCGACAACTGACAGACTTCATTAGTTGGAACGTTATGTCAACACACGAAAAATTTGATACAACGCTCAAAGCAGATTTCACTGCACTATTTCATCAAAAGGTCTTTCAAAAGAAGACTTTTATTGCTGGGGATAAATTCTTAGCAGTGTCAGCGTACCTCTACGCGCACATTGGCACTAGGTCAGACCACAATTGCGTCGTCCTGCAATACCTGCCACCCATTTGCTACCCTGAAGGACTCTACACTTTGAATCTGACTCCATGAATTGGGTGATTTGAGGATTTCCATTCTGTGCAAACTATTTAGAGGGGCCTTCTGGTATCCCTACATGACCTAGACAGACTTGACTTGGTCAACACGCGCAGCTGCTGACAGAGTGTGGGCAGTCCTACGCCCAGGAGAGACCGAGATGCCATCACTAAGGCGTTACTTAGAGAAATACGCAAGTTATACCTATGATCGCCATGGAGACTGACAGTCAGCCCACCCTTTGATCCTTTCGCCTCGTCAATCCACGGCTTAAACGCTCACGGCAGCCTCTACATCTCGGTCACACTGCCACACCACAACCCATGCCGCAAGAAGAAGTCTCGAAGGGCTCATATCAATACCGTGAATAACCATCTCGGGGATCGTTCAATGTAGTGAGGCTCCTGCTCCGTTCTATGCGGCTTATGCTATTGACACCATGTGGTCTCTATGGACACCATCACTACTGCTCCTTCCAGAGATCATAGCCGTTTCTGGTTCATGTATTGCGTAACAAACTACTGGAAAATTGATGGTGATGATGGCAGACTGCGGCCTTGCAGGATGACAAAGTCGTCATTGGTTAGTGGGAATAAGCTCACGGCCCCTTACAGTCGGCTGGGTTGAGTCACCAGAACGAGGCACCGTTCTGGGAATGATCAACTGCGTAATGGCCCAAAAGGGTAACCGCTCTCAGGAACATGAAAGCGACAGTGACATATTAGGCAGAGAAGTCAGAACACCATTCCCCTTAATATTCCATATGTCAGCTTATGGTGCCACGTACCACAGGCGGACTTCCCACATAAGTGGCAGCTGAGCCGATATCCGAGGGGTGTCTCAACATCATTTAGGTAAATGGGTCAGAATAATAGTATAATCAGGCCAGGGGGGCCAAAACCGGGGATGACAATATCGAATCCGAGCAACACAAAGATATCACAAGCGAAGTTCAGAAGACAGAAATTGTAAGCCGGAGGTTCCAATAAGGTATCTCAAGCCGTAGATCAGAACCTGGACATTGACAGCTGAAGCAAACGAGGCTGCGACATGAAGCCGGGGATATTACTCATGGCCCTCAAAGAGGAGGGCTGTGGAAGTGTCAGTTGTATTAACAGTTCGAACGGATGACTACGCTCAAACATGAGAGTGATGATGGTCTCGGTATAGAGCAGAGGAAACCGAGCCACCACGTTCATTCTTCCAGATATAAAAGCCCATTCCCTTCGTGTCAACTTCTTTTCCTTTCCTTCGTCCCAAGGCAGTCACAGACCCAAAGAATATTCAAGACTTTGCAATTATCACTTTAAACCAATTCAAACAACCCACCCCAATCTTCAAAATGATGTTCACCAAGCTCGCCATCCTCACGGCCGCCGCCCTCGGCAGCGCCGCCACCATCGACAAGCGCGCCAGCTACAGCGGCCAGATGACCTACTTCTACCCGGGCCTCGGCGCCTGCGGCGAGACCAACAACAACAACGACGCCGTTGCTGCCGTCAGCCCTGCCGTCTATGCCAGCGGTGGCGGCTGCAACAAGATGGCGACCATCCATTACAACGGCAAGACCACCACCGCCAGGGTCGTCGACCTGTGCCCTTCGTGTGCCACCGGCAACATCGACGTCAGCCCGACTGTCTTCCAGGCCCTCTCTCCCCTGGACGCTGGCAGGATCGATGTCACCTGGGAGCTCAACTAAGGAAGACAAGAAATTGGTACGTATTCCATCTCCAGGTCCAAGAAGTTGTTGCCCAGCTGGCACTAACAAGTCTCTTGTCAAGGTCTCTGCCCAAAATTGGAACACATTTCTCGCACATCTTTCGAACTCCGTCAGCTTTTGTGTCTACAAGGGTTCTCACCCCAGTAATCAGCTTCACTTCAGCAGATTCAGGCAAACAGCAAGAACTTGCACTTTGGCCGTCGGTGGCTTGAGAAAAGGATAGGTCTGATTTTGGAATGGATATAAGGCGGCAACAACAGTAGACAAAATTGTTTGCGAAGAATTTAACACATGGCTCATAAGATAGACAAACAATTTATTCAAAGCCTTACCCATCACAAGCATCCACTAGATTATAACCATGGCACTTAAATGATACTTCCATTGCTCTGAATGTCCCATAGACAATTTGCTCGCTCTTCTGGATTTGAAGCAAGTTTTCTGCCTCGAAGATCGTAAGGCACCGGATTGTAGATCGTAGTGCCCACGTCGCACCGTGGAACTTGCCAGTGAGCGATTATGAGAACTTTGGGTTTCCCCCTTAAGGCTCATTCCGTGATCGGTAGGATTTATGAGGTTTGTAAAAGTAAACGTCACATGTCCATCGTTTGGATGGCTTGGGGATGGGGGCGAGATTGGCCAAGCTTTGATCACCAATAGCCAATGTCCAGAAATCACCTGTCACTCCTACTTGTCTGCCAATGCCAAGGCATACCGTCTTGTAGAGGGATGTTGCTTAGCTTACCCGGATTACTGTGGTCATTCTGTCTTAGTGAGGCTGTCACAACGCATCCTGCAAATCAGACAATGACATCAGAGTCAGGAGAAAAGGGACCAAAGATTGGTCGGTCCTTGCAGGACCTGCTTACGCCCCATCGGTACCTGCTTACAGCCATGGCAGTAGTTTGCGCACATGCATCTTTGACAGCGCGAGCAAGGTACTGCAAGGCGCATATGTAAGGAACGCATAGCATTCTGACCCGGTGGGTCGCGGCGCCACCGGCTCGGCTTGAGAACCCAACATTGAAGACTGCGAGGAAAGCCGAAACTGCTCCGCGACCATGCGCCCCCGAGGGGCGAAAGGAAATAGGTATCAAATTCACGGTCAAGCGAGCCGCTGTGCTCCGAGACCGTTCTCGTGCTTCTGTAAGCACGCCGGAGGATGTCTATCTACTGCATACCCCTAGCATTACAGCCATACAGAGGGGAGCATCTGGTCCAGCGCATCATTTGCCGACTGCTCCGCCTTTTGCCTGCGCCTCCGTCGGCAGCCTTCGTCCACGCTCGTCAATTCTTCGTCGTTCCGGGAGCCCTGACTATAGCTGGGTCTCGTTGTCTCTGCCACGCGGATGCCTCGTCACCACGGGGTGGCAATGTAGACGTCGGAGTCTCTTGTCTCGGATCCATCTCCTACTCCCCAACCTTGACACCAGCAGCCTGCTTCTCCCTCGCCAGCTTGTCCAGCTTTTCCGTGGCGGCCTTGAGGCTGCTCACGTCGGCGCCGCGTATCAGTGACTGCCCGTTGACAGCCACCTGCTTCCCGTTCTTGAAGAACATAAACGTCGGCATCGCGGAGACGCCGTATTGTACCGCGACCTGCTGGACGTTGTCTACGTTGACCTTGGCGAAGGCGAGGTAGCCGGGTACCGTGGATGCCTTTGCGAACTGCTCGTACATGGGTGCTATCGCTTTGCATGGCCCGCACCAGTCTGCGTAGAAGTCCGTGACGACGTACATTGTCTTGTCCAGGAGCGACTGGAACTCGGCGGGGCTCGAAATGTGGTTGACTGACATGTTTGCGGCGGGGGGTCTGGACTATCGAGGGTTGTTCGGGATGTCTTTTGAACGCAAGAGAAACAGGTGCGCTGTCGATGAAGGTAATGTGTGATTATCCAAAGGAGAGCTGCACGACTTGGGCAATTCCGTCAACTTTTGCGCTGGAAGGTCTCTCAGGATTGTTGACTCTCGCCGGACTCGGGCTGAAGTGGGATGTTCTTATCTTATCAGGGGCCCTTGGCTTGGTTGCTCCAAGAGTTTGTCAGCACACCTTGGCTCCAGGATGGCCGCTGACGCGACAGAACTTCCAGGTGTCCAGGGGTTTCTACACTCATTTGCATTCCACACCACCAAAAATACGCTAGAAGCATAACTATATTATTACATGGACTTTGTGTATATACAAATACACTCAAGAAATTTATAATAATTACTCTATAAGTATTTTACTTATATATATTATTATTAATATACCTACTTATTATTATTCTTACTTAAAAGTAAATAAACTATTTATCATATATAAAGGTTACTCTTAAATATAATTGCAACATCAATTAGTCATACCACTCATAAAGTGTCCACCCATCTCCGATCTTGGGTAGTTGGGCCCTGACTGCTGCTGAGGTACAGATAAACAGATTATAGTCCTTCGCATTAGCCTGTATTCCACCATCGTAGATGCCAGCGCCCTGCAAGTCCGTCATATCGAGGGCGGGGAGCTCATGCCACAAGAAGCGGTCAGTGGGCTCCTTGTCGCGCCTGGTGCAATGGTAGTTGATTCCGGCGCTTTCGACCTTGTTCTCCTCCTCGGTGCTGCTCACGTCGAACCCGAGCTCGGCCGACCGGCGCTCCAGGTCCGCCTTGTAGTAGGGGTTGGGGCTGTTCTGCGCCTCCCGCCACAGGATCCAGCTCGGCCGGATCTGCAGCGCGTCATACTGCATGCGGTAGTCGGCGACGATGCAGGCGTGGGCCACCTGCAGGCGCATCGAGGGGCACATTTCCGCGAGCTCCTGCAGGGTCTCGCGCTGGGGCCACAGCGGGTACCATATCAGGTATGGCTGCGGCAGGTCGAAGAGGGAGGAGAGGTCGTTGTTCATGATGAACCTTGCGTTGACGGCGGCGCCGATATCCGCGAGTTGGTACCGCGTGGTGGTCGTACAGGATTTGACCTCGAGGGACCACCACTTGGCAAAGGTCGTGTTGTGATAGATGCCCCTGATCACACATTGGGCTTCTTCTGGGATCATTCCGGGGCGTCGAAGCCTCACATATCGATCCACGTTGCCCTCATAGGCAGCCATCAAGATAAGGACATCCTTGTTCATCGTGGGGAGGTCCAAGGGGAGAGGCGAGTAGAGCAGCGGCACCTCGTGCTCAGCAAGTGGCGGATCGTGCTGAGCAGCAGTGTCATGGTCGTCGATACCACCGTCCTCAGTGATGTCGAATACACCATCAAGGCGCCTCATTGGGGCTTCAGAGCCCTTGAAACAACGCCTCACATCCTGCCGGATATCGAGCGTCGATTTCACTGCAGCGTCACAGTTTATAACAGCGCCCTTGCGAGGATTCTCAAGGTCAATCTTGAGTTTATAATCGTTCATGACACTGTACCGAACGAGCCGCTGTGTGATGTCTTCGAAGATTTCCTGGCTTGCGGGGCCTGCCTCGCGCGCCTCCTCCGCGATAGAAACATCCGGTAGCAGGTCCAGCTCCCGGTAGAGGTCAACGTACCCAGCAACAGCACACGTTCGCCCGACGTGATATTTCATGCCGGGATATTGTTGAACCAGCCGCCTACATGTCTCTTCAGAAGGAACGTCTGGATGCCATATGCAGTAAGGTACATGCGCCGCCAGCATCTCGTCGGGTATGTCGTTACTCATGATAAGACGAGCATTTTTGGCGCGGGCTATTTGGACATGCTCATTGGCAGCAGCAGCTACTTCAGCAGTCCTGGCGAAGCCAATGTGGTATCGGATTCCTCTCACCGTGCACTCCATAACTGGTGACTTGTAGAAAGAAGCCTCAGGAAATTTGAGTCCATGGATGGCATCCAGAAGCATGTCGACGGTGGGTTCGGGCAAGTCCTCCTCGCTGTCGTCATCGTCTGGGAACAAGTCTTTGAATGCGTACGAAGTCATTTTTCGTGGTTAGAAATGGGTCAAGAGAGTAGGGATTTCCAACAAATGGAACACGGATGTGACGATTCAGATGGAAATGGTTGCCAGGCAGAATAGCCTCTAAGTTTTGGTGGTGACGGGTAATAAAAACGAGTCATCGGTTGGGCGGACGGACCACTGCTGCTTTTGTATTTAGCCCCGCCTCCGTTGGAAGAGAGCAGTGTGAAAACAACTTAGCTGGCGGCCGTTGGTTCTATTCGTGGCACGCTACAAGGGTCACTGAGTGGACTAGCGTGATGTAATACCATCCAGTCACGACTAGGATGAACTAAGATGATATTTTGGCGAAGTTCAGGCGTCCAGAGTAACCCGCATTCTCTTATTGTCACGTTGTATCCTCTCTGCACTGTTATTGGCATTGTCTTTTCTTTGTTACGCTGGGTCCTGGACGTTTACCACTGTATGAAGGCACGACATACACGCCCTGTGTTTTGGGATCAAAAATGACACCATTCTTTTCTTGACTTCTCCCAGGGGCTGATCAGCAAGGTAGAGAAGTGTAAGTTTCTCATCGAAACGACTTGGCACAGCCCTATACAAGCCAATGCACTCATAGGGCCGCACCATAAGCGAAGACATAGAAGAGCTCACCAGTCGCTAGAGGATTCCTGGTACCAAAGACTGCTCGTCATGATCAATTGCACGATGAAAAAAAAGGACTTCCGGAGCCCTTTCGTTCGTTGGATTTGGACGTCCTAGTCATATCTACCTACATGGCAATTGCAGGGCACGGAAAAGTTCGGAATGAAATGCACTACAGAGCCACAAAACCCCTCGCCGACTTTATGATTTGTTCAGCCAGCTGTTGAGGTTGGCTCTCAAATGGCATATGCCCAGTCTGGAAGTCAACCACTTCCCATTGGACCTTGGACTTTTCCAACCACATATCCTGCAGGAAAGAGGGGTTGCAGCAGTCCAAAAGAGTGCGCACATATACTCTCTTCCCGTCGAATCCATGATCAGCCCAGGCCGGTGCTGTTGCTTTGGTCTCAAACGCGAGATTTGCATGGGGCAGCATGCGACCCTCCAGCTCAGAGCTCAGCGCCGAGTCGCAGTCGTTGTAGAGAATGTCCATGGCCGGCTCGATGAGAGCGAGTCCTTTGGATGGCTGAGGAATATTATTAGCAAAGTCTACTTATGTTCATTTACGTGACGCAAATAGAAAGAGAATGCACCTTATCCAATTTGATGAACGGAGGGTAGGCACCCCCCACAGCCTCAAATAAAGACTCGTCTTCCAACGTAATGTTCCCGGCAACATACATTAAACCAACGACGCCGCTGGTGTGGCCCTCAGTCCTGCGAGTTGGTTTATCAAGACCCTTCGCGGCCCCTCCCGCAACGACGCCTCCGTACGAGTGCGCGAGGATAATGACATCTTTTCCCTGTTGCTCGATGAGAGGGAGGATGACGTTCTCTCGCAAGGAGTTGATGTCTTTCACAGCAGTCGCTGAATCAGGATCGGCAGAATTACAGCTTGGATACGGACCAGGGGCAGTGGGAAAGCCAGCCTGTTCGAAATACGGCAAGAGTTTGTCATATCCTGCTGGACTGCCAAATGCGCCCGGTACAAGGACAAGTGTAGGGAGAGTTGGGGAAGCCATGCTCATGAGCCGTGGAAGGATGCAATCGAGACGATCTGTGGAAATTGAATGATGAAAAGTCCATGAAAACGAGATTTCGATGTCAGATGCGGGACGCATAGTCCTTGAAAAGAACTAGGGAGGCGAGATCAGCGACCTACCGGCAAGGGAAGCTTACAGCGTTACATGGTTCATGATCCTTTGAATGGTGGACCACTTCGCAGTGCAAGCCAACAGGCACGCTAATTCAATTCTGTTGGTTGCTAGTTAGACAACATCCCAGCATTATCATTCGCATATCATAACAAGCGCAGATGCATTACCACGGGGGTTGGACTTAGGAGACCTAATATGACGAGAATCTGTGGCTAATTATAGCTAAGCTGCAATTAGTTGGCAATCAAGATTGACGCAAATACTGCTGTCCACGGCATATGCACTTGGTCAACGCTGAAACGAGTCGGTGTGTCGCATACCTAAGTATCAGTGATTGTATGTGAGGCAATAGACTCAAATGCCATAGTGTAGACCACCTCATTCTCCATAGTCAACATGCACGTTGTCTCTGCTGGCAATGAGGAGATACGAAGGAACGAATAAGCCGCACATCGGCTCATCTAATTACTCTCTTCATTCACCACTGAATCCCGTGAATTGATGAATCAGTTGCCCAGGTTTCATGCCCACATTCACCTCCAGGTCTACTGAGCGGTTTCATTGCCTTCAATTGCCCATCTTCCTTCAACAGTATCTGGATATTAGTCGATTCAAATTATTTTTGTCATCCTTGATTATTAAAGTACAAGCGGGGGAGACAAATGAAAAATCAGGTCAGCAAGAAAATAAGAGCTTCCAGGAGGGCCAAAAACATTCTCGTACGATATTTAAAAATTTCATGAAGACGCTACAAACAAGTATGCACTTCCTCGCGTTATTTTTCGCAGCTCGAGTTCAAATCCTGTAAGACAGCCGGCCCACGTATATGAAGCCGTCAATACTTCATTCGGCTCGGCTGCCGTGTCGGCCCCGGAGCGCACTTGCCATTTGACGAATTACGGCAATTCTAAGGCTTTCTAAATGCATTGTGGAGCACAAAGGGAGTATAACCGCCAAGTTGTGTAGCCATTACGCGTATCAGCCTTACCGGCTGATCCGGAACTCAAAATAGTTCATGCAGAGTTGAGGTATTGACTGGACTTTAAGTGAGGGCTCAACACAGACTGCATTAACTCCGAGCCCGTTCAGTGCGTGCGGACATTGCGGCCGCATGCGCCCGCGTGCGGCCGCACGTATCCGCCAGTGTTCAACGCTTACTGAAACAACATTGCACCCGCCAGTCAGACTCACGTCACGACTTCAACACCAAAAAGAGTAGACTGCGAGTCATACACGTATATCCTAAAATCCGGCCCAATATCCGCATCGCACGCAGCTGTCAATGCTTCTTACTGAGCACAACCGACAAAGCCGCTTGGAAATAAAGGATGTGCTTGTGATGGACTCCTCTGCTTTGTCTATAAAGCTTGCAGGTTCCATAGTCGAGACATAACAAGATCCCAAAACAACTTGTTCAAGTTACCAAGGTAACTAAAGACATCACCGACAGCCCAAATTGATATAAACTCACTTCAATCATCATGGCCGGCCCACCGTTCACTCTGCCCAGCAAGTACGAAGAGGTTCACAAGGTAGAGAACCAAGGTGGCCCAACAGACTCTCGACCAACCGGTTTGCAGATCCTCAAAGATGAGAACCGCTTCGATGGATCCCTGAACAACAAGGTCGCAGTTGTTACCGGCTGCTCCTCAGGTATTGGCGTCCCGACTGTCGAAGCTCTGGCGGCTGCCGGATGCGTTGTTTACGGCGGCGTCAGGGCAGCGAGTATTGGACGTGCACAAGAAGCCCTCTCATCAGTGCTCAACGACCCTAAGACCAAGGATAGGGTCCACCTACTGGACCTAGACCTGACCAGCCTCGCGAGCGTGAAGAAGTTCGCCGACGAGATAAAATCGAAGGAGTCGAAAATCAACCTTCTCATCAACAATGCCGGGATCATGGCCGTGCCCACGCGCGAGCTCACCAAAGATGGGTTCGAGTCTCAGTTCGGAACCAATCATCTTGCACACTTCTACCTCTTCCAGAACCTCAAGGATCTCCTAATCGCAGGAACCAAATCCTCTCCGGACTTCAAGTCCCGCGTGGTCAACGTCAGCAGCTCCGCGCACCGGTACAGCACGGTGATCCTGGACGACATCAACCTCGCCAAGCCCGGGGCGTACGAGCCCCAGAAGGCCTACGGCAATTCCAAGACCGCAAACATCTGGATGGCGAACTACATTGAGCGTCACTACGCGTCTCAGGGTATCCACGCGTACTCGCTCATGCCGGGCGGCATCGCGACGCCCCTGCAGAAGCACGTCCCAGAAATGATGGAGTCGATCAAGGGGATACCGAGGTTCGAGAACCTCATGAAGAGCACGGAGCAGGGGTGTGCGACGACCATCTGGGCTGCCACGGCACGTGACCTTGAGGGGAGAGGTGGAGTGTTCTGTGAGGACTGTTGTATTATTGGTCCAGTCGAGCTCAAGAATGACGGGTTTGATTTCATTCTTGCTGGGTACGCTGAGTGGGCTTATGATCCCGAGGGGGAGGAGAAGTTGTGGAAGGTGAGCAACGAGCTGGTTGGACTTGAGGCCAACGCTTGAGAGCAACTCTCCAGATGTCGACAAATATGACAGATTGAGGAACCGATTAGATTTGTCAGGTTTAGCCAATAGTATTTGAGTTTCACGGCAGATTTGCAAGACTGGAGAATCAAACAAACGATCTTCGCTGTCCATGCTTCACACTTGATCGATGCTTACGTGCTCGAGCTTGTGTCGCATAAAGCGCTAAAGATCTATAGTCGCTTGCTACGAGTCTTGGAAAAAGAAGGCCAAGGAATTAGTGGCATGACTGGGTGTTAATATCAATGCCAATGCTCGCCGCAGAGAAGCGGTATCAAATAGGGCCGATATGTTCTGGGATGATCTACGAATATCTTCGCGGTCGGACCTTGAGGGTGACTGACGCCGCAATCGGCTGTTGCCATGTGGGAGCATTTTCTCGAACTATGACCTGTTCTTCGAACGCATGCATGTATGCTGGCGCATGCAGGCTTGCTTGCGGAGAGCTGGGGGAGGGGAACCAGGGGAAACGCGAGATCGAACAAAGGGGGAAAAATGTGGGAGAAGGGGAAGTCTGGGAAACATCTGGAGATACGGAGGACCACACACGTGTAGTGTAGAGCAACGTTGGGGGGAGACGTGGACGTGGACCCAAGTCAAAACGGCGAGCAAGCGAAGTCAGGGGGCTCAGACGGTGGTTGACAGCAAGTAGCACTCGGCACAAGGACAAAGGCGCGAGCAATACAGCAGCCTGGGCGCCAACATTCCTAATTGGGCACATGCACTGCCTCCGTTTCCAGCTGAAAATATCACAATCTTGTTGGATCCTTCAAGCAAGGCACGGATCTACCGACCTCTCGCGACCTCTCGCTAAGGCCTGTCTGCGGAGCGGCTGGATGCGCCCTGACCAAAATGTGTGTTCATGTTGTTGCACGGAGTGTAGTCGTGTGTTTAAGCAGTCTTGCGGCTCTTTGCTACTGTACTACTTAGGCATGGCGCAAATCGTTTGCCAAGAGATACTCAGATCCGGATGCTCCGTGCCCGGGCTCTTACCTATTCCCGGCTCGTAGGGATACCACGAACTACCATCCACGGCCGGATCTTGCAGGAGTTCCTTAGACAGGTTCGACAGTCTTGAAACACGTTTTCTTCGACGAGTTTTCGCAAGTGACGTCGTGCCCTCAGACGGATGCGTGGGTGGACCCGGGAACATTTGCGAGTAATTCAGCGGCATCAACGTCACGTCAAAACTAATCGGTGGATTCGGTGGAATGCCGAGCAGTCCGCCGCGGGCCGTGGGCCGGACTCCTTTGCGGGACCCACACCAGAGCCGCATTTCCCACGACCGTAATTCTGATATTCCAAGGAAATCTCATCATTTTTGGGCTTTCTGGGATGTTTTCGCGCTCGGCCTGGTTCACCGTTTCATGCATGGCTATCTGGGATTAATTCAGCCCAGCAAGCAAGTACCCAGGTAGCTGGGAGGTACCTCGGTGCCGAAGAAATCCCAAGGGGCTAAGAGCAACGAAGGTACTTAGACTTACCGTTTAGAAACATGCTAACGCTCTCTGCGATAATGCGATAACTATGGTCGACTTTTGTCCTGTCCCCTTTATTGCCAAGGCGATGAGGTCGGATGAGCGGTTTATGACGGTGGCGTTCAGATTTTGACAGCAAATACAAGTCGAAGCACCGAACTGACTCAAACAGCTCCGGAATACTGTGGCAAGCCGAGTGCACCGCGGACAGCCATGTCCGCCCTCGAGAACATGACGTTGACTGCAGACATCGTGCTATTCTCTTCTGATGCCACTCGGCAACGTGAGGAGCCACCTCGCGGCCCCGAAGTGGGCCACCAACAAAGTGAGGCTACTGGAGGCTACGATCCCACATCATCCCACGGCGGCGGATCCAGACCAAGGCTCTCGACCCGGTAGCTCCTTGCAGGTCATCCAGGTAAACCGGGGCTTCACGTAATCTGGAGATTTCCTGGAGTCAATAAAGATGGTTGTTTTCCCCAGCTCATGGCCACTTCTCCAGTAGCCTCTCCGCAACTTACCCCCTTCTCTTGTAACGTTGGAGTTTCACTCACGTTGAAGACCCTCTACCAAGATGTCTTCCTATATTCCCTCCTTCTCTCAACCGCCGTCAAGGCCGGGATCTCTGGCGGCATCCAGGGCAAATTCCTACGCCGGATCGAGGTTTGGCGCTTCTCGTCCTACCTCCCCATCTCCAGGCAGTCCATATGCGTCGCACCCCGGATCACCTGGCCCTGGAAGCCCACTGCCATCAAGACCAGGCACTTCCAAAGGCCCATCTCGCTCGGCAACTCTCAATGGCAAATCTAGGCCTAGCAGTCCTCCTCCGGAGATAGAGACTGAGCAGACCACACCCGATGTTATGTCAGTGTTGGAACACGCGAACGAAATGATCCGGGACGAGAAGGGAAACCCCAAGATCGGACGTATCGTGGGAGGAAAGTTTGTCGATCCATCCAACGAGCAGATCGACGCCGACTGTGGGGCGATAAAGACTGTCGACATTGATATGCCACTCACCTTGACCGAGCTTGTCAGCCACAACGACAAGGAGTATATCGTTCTCGAGTATGCCACCGGAGACGAGCAGAACCCATACAACTGGAAACCGATGTACAAGAGCTTTGTCACAGCCATGCTGTGCCTCATGACCCTCTTCATCGGTCTCGCCACGACAGCGTACAGCTCTGGTATCGGAAGCATGGTCAAGGACCTGAACAGCTCACAAGAGATTGGCCAGCTCGGCTTATTCACCTTCAACTTCGCCTGCGCCCTCGCACCCATGGTCCTGGCGCCGTTCTGTGAGCTCGTCGGGAGGAAGATCGTCTACGCCGGCGCGTTCCTCTGCTTCACCCTGCTCTTCATCGGACTAGCTCTTGCGAAGGACATCGGCACTATGATCGGACTCCGACTCCTGCTTGGTCTGTTTGGCTGCGTCGGCACCATCCTGGTCGGAGGTACCTTTGACGATATGTACCTCCCCCACGAGCGCTCCCGCCCCATGGCGCTGTTCTCATGGATCGCAATTCTCGGTACTGTTGCGGCTCCCATCTATGCCGGATTCATCGACCAGGCCATCGGGTGGCGCTGGATCGAGGGTATCCAGGGCTTGGCCAACGTGCCCCTTCTGATTTGCATCTTCCTCTTCTTCCCCGAGACACGAGGTGGTGTCGAGCTCCACAAGCGAGCTGCCGCCCTGCGCAAGGCCACCGGAGACGAGCGCTACGTTGCCGAGGGCGACATCTACACGCCCGATATCAAGTCCATGCTGAAGGCGTCATCGGTCAAAGCCATCCACATGCTGGTCACCGAGCCCGTGGTCTTCTCCTTCGGTCTCTGGATCGCTTTCTGCTGGGGCGTGACCTTCATGTTCCTCTCGGTCATCCCCATCACTTTCACCGAGAAGCGCGGCTGGTCCGAGGGCGTCAGTGGCCTCCCCTACATCAGCCTGGCCATCGGCACCACCCTGGCCTGGATGGCCCACCACCTGCAGATGCGCAAGTACGACCGCCTCACCGCCGACCCCAACGTCACCGTCACCCCGGAGGCCCGCCTCTACGGCTCCATGTACGGCGCCATCTGGCTGCCCATCGGCCTGTTCATCTACAGCTTCACCCAGTACGCCTACCTCTCGTGGGTCGGCCCGGCCATCGGCCTCGCCCCGATCGCCTTCGGCATCTACTTCGTCTTCGAGTCCACGTACAGCTACACGGCCGACTGCTACGGCCCCAGCGCGTCCTCGGCCATTGCTGGTCAGGGTCTCATGCGGAATACCCTCGGCGCGGTGACTCCGCTGTTCTCGACCCAGTTCTTCCACAACGTGGGCTCGCAATACGCTGGCTTGATCCTGGCCCTGATCGCCACTGGGCTGAGTCTCATTCCGTTCGTTATGTTCAAGTTCGGACCCACGCTCAGAGCTAGGAGTAAGCTGGCGCTTGTCTAATGACAAGGGAGGAGAATATTGTATGACACATAATCGTTCCAATTGGTGTAAGCACTTGGAATGTGCATTTTCGGAGTATTGCGGTTCAATCATAGCACCATAGCATCATAGCGATGAGTTAATAGTTCAGAATATTCGAACCCAGAATTTCTCAAATATCATCGTGTATGTTTCACCTGCGATTATGTGCCAAAATCGTTACTCTGATGTTTTTGAATGCGCACTGGAATGGCTGGCAGCTGGATTTGCTCCGCGACACTGTACACCGAAGGAGGATAGAGAGAACGGGTGGGAAACCCGGGTGAGCTGGGTTGGTGCTTTCGAGTGGTGTTGAGATGCTTCGGAGCACCCGGGCTCAACATGTACGTGGCTCCCGTATTCCTAGCCAGACCCGGTGTTTTGTTCCCCTTTACAGAGGCCTGATTTCAGAGCCAAGCCTGAAGACTTTTCTCGGAGATAATCCGTCTGGAGTCGGCCCCTTTTTACTGAACAGAGCCTCAGCGCGCCGGAAACTCAGGGGACGTTAAGATCACGACACCGTCTCAAAGAACCCAGTTTCTGGAGTGATAGTATTTATATCTTTCGATTTCTGCTGAAGGGATCTAGTTTGCAATCGTCACCGGAAGATTGGATGAATCTTGCCACTTTGCCGATCCCTGAGTCTTTCTGGCAATTTCACCTGGTACCTGGGAACCCGTTAGCTTATTAATTGTCACGTAGCCCGAGATATTAAACGTGGTATAGGTCTAGGTGGGGCGCAAAGATGTGCCCTGGGATTATTAGCTGCAACTTACATATGAGTTGTCCAAGCACAGAGTAGCCGCCTTGTATCTGCTGGATCTATGATCGCTGGCACATCAAATGCCGCAGCAGTACGCACAGGGTTCTGCAGCCTAGTATACTCTTCCATCAAGCTGTCGTATACCTCAGTCCTTTTCTCTCCTGCGGCTTTCAGCTCTCTGGAATGGCTGGCCTCAATGCCGCCTTCGAGTGGGAGGCTCCCTGATTCCAGGCTTGGCCAGGCGACACGGTTGTGAGGATCTCGGCAGTCAGCCATCAAACCCCCAGCAACTCCGTAGCACTTTCTGACAAGCACGTTAAAGACTGGCATGGTGGTTGAGTAGTAGGTCTTGCCGAGCTCGACACCGTACTTCATCGTTGCCTGGCGTTCCGCTGCAGTGCCGACGGCATATCCAGGGCAGTCGACAAACTGGATCAGGGGAAGATTGAAGACATCACACAGGTTCAGATGTCTTGTCATCTTCTGTGCTCCCAGTGCGTCGGTGGCACCGCTGAGAACTTCGGGATTGTTCGCGATAACCCCGACTGGGTGGCCGCCCATGCGGCCGAGCCCCACAAATGCTGTGTTCCCCCAGCCAGCCCCTATTTCGAACCATGAGTCTTGGTCCAGGGTCGTCTGTATCAGGCGCAGCATGGCATAAGCACGTTGGCGACGCCGTGGTATGATGGTGCGCAGCAATTTCACGTCTCTGTCAGAAGGATCTGCGGCTTCTGCGACGGGAGGGAGCTGATTCAGGCCACAATCAGGAACGTAGGAAATGAACTTTCTTATCTGGGCGAAGCAAGCAGCCTCGTCAGGAACGGCGTTGTCGATTGTCCCATTTGCGCAGTGGATGTCCGGCCCGCCAAGCTCACTGGCCGTCAACCCTTCCTCAAACGTGGCTTTCGCGACCACATGTGGTCCAGCGTTGAACAGGGAGCCAACGTCACTCGCCATTACGGAGAAGTGACACGCAGTTACCCGCGCCGCACCAAGGCCAATTGCCGGGCCCAACACGGCACCGACATTCGGGATCCCAAGGCTGAGCTGCTCTGCGAGCTCCCTGAAACCAGGTGTGGGAGGCACATAGCTGAACCCATCCTTCTTGATGGTCGTCACTGAGCCGCCACCGGAGCTGCCATCGACCAGCTTGACGATGGGCAGCCGCAAGTCGAGACACAACTTCTCCATGTACACCGTCTTGGCCCAAATTGCACCGTCGGCGTGGCCAGCCCGCAGTGAGAAATCGTCTGCGGTAAACAGGATACGGCGCCCTCCCACGGTGCCGAAGCCTTGGACATTGTTGCTCGGCGTGAAACCTTGGACCTCGTCTCTCGCCTTGCCGTCTTTTCCGGCAGTCGTCGTCCTCCAGTCTATGGTCCCCGCCACGGACCCGACCTCGTAGAAGCTACCCGGGTCGAGGAAGGCGTCGATGCGTTCTCGGACCCATAGCTTGCCTGCCTTCTTTTGGCGCACATAGCCTGGACGGTCCGTCGGTGGAGTTTCTGCAATTTTCCTCACGGCTGCAACTTGTCCTAGTATGTCGGACCAGTCGGCAGGGGGTGCATTCTTGTCCTTCCTCCTCGTTCGTTTCGACACCTGCCCCCCTGGCGGTGATTTGTTGCCATTCGTCGCGTGATTGGGATCTTGTATTTGAGCTGCGATCTGCTTCAGGCGTGAGTTCGCCTTGTGGCCATCATCGTCTCCTGCCATCGAGTACCACGTTTCCAGCTCAATCCGTAGGCGTTGAATTGAGTGAATTGGGACAAAAAGATAGCGTCAGGATGCCGAGGGTCGTAACGAGACGGTGCCGTTTCATTGCAGCGTCTCCAACATCACCCCAGCAGCAGCCGAGGTTCACTCGAGGCGGGCGGGGATTGGGGACGGTTAGTGATTCTCCAACAGAGGTCCCACATTACTGCTCGAATCCACGACCACAGTTTGTGATTTCCTCAGACATCACTCGAACAAGTATTGCCAGCTTTTTTTGTAGCGACCGGTGCTCCGCACTTATCTGAGGACTATGGCCGCCACACGAATCCTGGTGGCGAACAGGTGAGCATGCCAGTTCCAAGTTGAAGATCAATACCGAAGGAATCCTTGATATACTGATTGTATGACTGTTTGGAGGGGCGAGATTGCTGTGAGAATCCTCTCCTCTGCCCGCGAGCTTGGCCTTCACACCATTGCCGTCTGCACAGAGGACGATGACGCCCACGCCGCACATGCCCACGAGGCAGTGCAGCTTCCCTCAGCAACCTCATACATGGACCCGTCGTACCTGGTGTCCGTGTGCAAGGAGCACCACGTGGACCTTGTACACCCTGGATACGGGTTTTTGTCGGAGTCACCTGAATTTTGTCGACAGCTGGGGGATGATGGCATCACTTTCGTGGGCCCCGGTGCCGACCTCCTTATCAAAACAGGCGACAAGCTGAGTGCGAGGAAGATGGCTGAGGAGTGCGGCGTGCCAGTCCTTCCGGCTTTGACTGACCCAATTGATGACCTCGAGACACTGAGCGCATTCGCGAAAGATGTAGGCTTCCCGATCATGATCAAGGCAGTTGATGGCGGCGGCGGCAGAGGCATCCGCCTTGTGCATCGGAAAGATGATCTCGAGTCGAGCTTTCGCAGAGCCGTGAACGAGAGCCCAAGTAGAAAAGTCTTCGCCGAGAAGGCTGCCATCAATGGATTCCGTCATGTCGAAGTTCAGATCATCGGAGACGGCAAGGGCAATGTCCACCACCTTTGGGAGCGCGAGTGCTCGATACAGCGCCGTTTCCAAAAAGTCATTGAGATCGCTCCTTCAACAATAGCTGACCGTACCCTGATCGCCTCTGTCATTGAAGCTGCTGTGCGGATGGCAAAAGCCACCAAGTATCAGTCGCTGGGTACCTGGGAATTTCTTGTTTCGCCGAATAACTCACAATTCTACTTCATGGAAATCAATCCTCGACTCCAAGTTGAGCATACCGTGACCGAAGCAATATGCGGTGTCGACTTGGTCCGGTGGCAGCTCCTTATTGCCCTTGGAAAGAGCTTTCCGGGCATCGGACTCGAGACATCACTGCAGCACGCTGATGCCAGGACTCCACCCAGTTCCACGTCAATACAACTAAGAATCACGGCAGAGGACGTCAAGCAAGGTTTCTCACTCTCAATCGGCAAGATTCGTGGCGTGCTTTTCCCAGGAGGAAATGGAATCCGGACAGACACTCACCTGCGCCCCGGTGTGATTGTCTCGGCGGACTTTGACTCCCTTCTAAGCAAGCTTATTATTACAAGTACCGACTGGGATGCTACAGTCGCCAAAGCCGAGAGAGCGTTGCAGGATGTCTTGATCGATGGTGTGACGACAAATCTTAGCCTGCTCTTGGGCATTGTACGGTCTGCAGACTTCCGGCATGGTGACTTCGATACACAATGGTTGGAACGACACCTGAAATTGTTCCAGGAACCAAGCAGAGAGCTGCAAAACTTTACTGGCAGATTCAATGGTGGCTCTGGAGATCGACTGGGCCATTCCTCAGCCCAATCCTCGAAACCATCAGGGCAGCTTGTCAGAAAAGGAGACCAGTTCCGGATCCAAATAGAAGGCACTGACGATACAGAGGCTCACGAAGACCTTGTCTCAATTACAAGTGTGATTCGAAACGACTTCCCTGAATCACTCGCGGTCAAGTTGTCAACCTTCAACACCGACGATCAAGACACTTCCTCGAAGCACAAGAGACAGAAGAGCTACACCGTCCGCGTCTTGAAGCAGTCAGAAACACACAAGTCCCCCCAAGGGCCTCCGGGTTCCCAAAAGGCAACGCGTGAAGATCCTTCACAGCTCATTTGCCCTATGGCCGGCCAGATCGTCGAGTTCCTAATAGAAGAGGGAGAGGCAATTGCCGAAGGGGAGGCAGTTCTTATTATACGCCAACAAAAGATGGAATTAGAAATCAGGGCTCATCGATCCGGAACTGTTGGATCGCTCGTCGATCTCGACGAAGGAGACAACATTGCCGTGGGCACTCCTATTTGCAGTATTATTCCGATAGACCGGGAGAAACTATGAGACACTTGGCGCGTTCGGCACATCTTCGGCGCCTGGTTGCCTCACGAATCCAGATACGTACAAAAGACTAGGCTCAGCAGATGCTGTGTCCCGGGCTAGTCGCTTCGGCATAGCAATACTCCAACGATACGAGACCTTCTGTGGTGTGACAAGGCATGCTCGCAGCGTTCAGCTTCACTAGCGTCCTTCCGGAGGCGAGATATCACAACGTTGTGCGGCTTATAATAGCTGATCAATAAGGTAGAAATCTGCCTAGGTACAGGAGATGGTGAATTGCATCCGCTGTTTGTACAAAAGTAATATTATGTTTGTACACACAAACATAATAACGAGTGGCACAAGTGTAGTGAAGCCGGGAGGAATCGATTCAGCTATCAATTGGCGACAAGTTAATTCTGCTGCGCCTAAATAACCCAGGTTCAATTCTTCCGTCGTACAAGGTGTCCTTGGACAATAAGAAAACAATCGCCCAGTCTTCCGCTGGCTTTAGATATCTACCAGTCTCACTCTATTCGCATGTCCTCTTGAGCAGTCCGAGTCAATCTTCATTTTCCAAGATGGCTAGCAGCTTCTTTCCCGGCTACATCTTTCTAGTCATTGCAGTGGCTATTTTCTCGAGTGGGCTCGCGCAACAACATGTATTCCCACGGGACCTTCCAGCCGTTGACGACAACAACAACCCACTTCCGACCTACTCGCCAGCCAGGCCTCCTGCTGTACCTTTGGCGGTGCGGAGCCCCTACCTAAGTGCATGGTCCCAGACAGCTGAGGGTGGAACCTTGAACAGCGGCAACGCCATATTCTGGCAAGGAGATCCCATTGGATGGGAAGGCATAGTGGCAGTTGATGGCATATCATACCAATACCTCGGATCTGGATCGCTGTGCCCACCCACACCGGCCAAACTGCAGGCCGCCGAGCCGCAAACAGTCAGCTACGATTCTCAATATTCCAACTTCACTTTCGTCGCAGGGCCTGTCACCATAGAGGCAAGCTTCTTCTCCCCAGTGACACCGAAAGACATATGCCGAAGCTCCATCCCGCTTAGCTACCTCACGACCAGCATCAGGTCGAACGACTGCGAGGAGCACAGCGTGCAGTTCTACTCCGACATCAATGCAGCATGGATCACACCAGACCGCAACGTACCTGTCACCTGGGACCTCAAGGTCGACGGTCAAGACTATCTCCCTCCCACCACCCGGGATGCGTCGGGCTCGGCAAACGCAATCTTCACTTGGGTCTATGCGCTGGAGAGCCCCTACCTTTTCGGGGAAGATTCCGAGTTCCCACAATGGGGCAACATAACCTACAGCACGACCGCAGAGGGCTCTAGGCTTTTCAGCTTCGAGAGCGGCTTTGCCGCAGATGTGCGGGCTCAATTCGTCAACCACGGCGTGTTGAGCAACTCCATCGACCGTGACTATCGGGGCTGGGGACCTCATGAGCCCGTCTTTGCATTCGCCCATGATGCCGGCAACGTCACCTCGTCACAGGTGCGGTACACCATCGGCTCGATCCAGACGCCTGTCGTCCGCTACCTCAGTGTCGCGGGTTCCAGCGCCCTGTCGCCGTGGTGGGAGAAGTGCTACGGAGATATGTACTCCATGATTGATTTTCATTGGAACGATTTCGACACCGTGTCTCAGCTGGGCGCCACATTTGAGGCTCAGCTGAGGGAAGACGTCAGCGCCTACTACAGGGAGAGCGAGAACTCTACGAGCCTCGCCCGGGCAAATGGAAACACTAGTTTGGCGTCTTCCACGCTTTCAAATGTGTCTGGCGAATATACTCATGGCGTAGACCGGTATGGTCAACAATACAAATTCGATCCGAATAATGCATACGGATTCTTGGCCATGGCCAACTCCAGCGGTATTGCGATTCCCGACATCGACGAGGAAGGAGCTTATTACACCATTGTCGCACTCTCAGCTCGGCAGGTCATGGGCGCATATGTCTACGCTATCCCACCGTCGGGCGCCGCGAGCTGCAGTGAGGGCTCGCAGGACTCAGACTCGGACGTGCCGCTCATGTTCCAGAAGGAGATATCTTCCGACGGGAACGTAAACACAGTTGATGTTCTTTTTCCAGCCACTCCGTTCTTTCTTTGGGCAAACCCGGAGATGCTCAAATACACACTGGAGCCCATTTATCAAAACACAGAATCCGGCTTCTATCCAAATGGGTACTCGATGCACGACCTCGGAGTCCACTACCCCAACGGCACGGGCCACACTGACGGGCTCGATGAATTCATGCCAGTCGAGGAGAGCGGAAACATGTTGCTCATGTCTTACGCCTACTACAAGTTCACAGGCGATCTTGCCTGGCTCAACGCCCACTACTCAACACTGAAGCAGTGGGCCAAGTTCCTCGCCGATTTCAGCTTGATACCTGCAAATCAGCTCAGCACGGACGACTTCGCCGGGAAGCTAGCTAACCAGACAAATCTAGCCATCAAGGGGATTCTCGCACTGCAGGCCATGGGCGTCATCGCCAAGGTGTTGGGCCAGCCAGCCGACGCCGACAACTTCTCGGCAACCGCGAGTGACTACTATTCACAGTGGGAGAAGCTCGCCATCGACCCCGAGGAGAAGCACGTCTTGCTCTCGTACCAGTGGCGCTCGAGCTGGGGCCTGCTGTACAACACCTACATGGACAGACTCCTGGGCCTTGACACCGTGAAGTCGGAGCTCTACACGATGCAGTCAGACTGGTATGCCAGGCAGAGCCAGATCTACGGCGTGCCCCTCGACAGCCGCCAGCTGTACACCAAGAGCGACTGGGAGATGTGGGCGGCCGCGACGTGCACCCCGGAGACGCGCAGGCTGTTCGTCAACGCCCTCGCGTACTGGATCAACTCGACGGCCACCGAGTTCCCGCTCACCGACCTGTACGACACCACCGGCGTTGGGGGCTACCCCGATGGCTTGGTCTTCAGGGCCAGGCCCGTGGTCGGGGGCCACTTCTCGCTCCTGGCGCTTCACCGTGCTGGTCTGCTGGATGGCCGTGGTGGAGGCTCGAACAGCTCGGTATTTGGTCCGCAGCCGTACAAAGATACCATGTGAGAAGCCAGCCCTGACCTTTGGTCGAGTGAGCTATGATTTGAATCATCGCTGCGACACCGCATGAGCATCTAGGCGATGAGAAGCTCGCTCACTATTGGTTTGTGCGCTGTTGCGGGTGAATAAAATGGCATTGGTCAAGTCGGCGAGATTATCATATGAATACACAGGAGTTGATTTCAGCGGCAGATGACGACAGTTTGGGTTTGCAGGGTAATGATTCAGAACGGACTTTGATCAACGTCTTCAGGAGCAAATCGTGGTGTACTTGTAATGGTCATGCATGCTGTATGAGCCGACGCTAATGCTAGAAGATGTCGCATGTTGAGGATGTTATGTTTGCAGGCCTGAGCACGAATTAAGCACCATCAGCGCTGTATTAATTGTTCCGAATGTCTTACCACTGTAGAGTGTTTGGCCGTAGCATCCAGTCTGGGTCTGTCTGGTCAGTAGGCAGGGAGGGAACCATTGTTGCACGTTGAAAGCTCATCCCCACTGATTGGTTCTACAATGCTGCAGCTGTCTCCCTGCATCTGTCAAAATCCGGGCCCCTGAATTCAGGGAAATCAAAAGGATAAAGCACCGACTCCCGCCTCGGCCAACTAGAGCGATGACGCCCCCAGCTGACCAGGATCCATCTGTCATGGTGGCTGCGCGAAATCGCAGACCGAGAGCCCTGATTCGAAGACAGCCCGTAATGAGCCCCAGCGGGTGGGCTGCCTGTCCAGGTGCCGTCCTCCGACGCCAACGCAGCAGCGAATAATGGGCCCTGTTTTCGGCCCTGAGGTGCCGAATGGGGAAGGTCACAGGTGATCGACCCAGTCACTATCGTGGGAAAGATCCGAGCCACAATGCTTGATTGTACGACAGCGGGACGCAACTGCACCCTCCTTCTAAATAAGTACTAAGGTGCAGTACCTGCTATTTATTTAAGATACCTAGCAGAGTCAAGGCACGTCTTGTCCACCTTGCTTCTCGTCAGTCACTCTCTTGCGCGGTACAAACACCACCACCACATCGTCGAAACTAACTCGAGTGGTATTCGGCTGCCGTGGACAAACATGGCTGTTTTCGTCCCCGCTGTTCTGACGGCACTTGCTGCCTCGTCCCTCGTCAGTGCCAACGCGGGAGCCTCCATCTTCAACCCCAGGGCGACATGCTCGGGTTCGGTTGAGAGCTGCTCGACGGGAGCCGACTCGGCGTCGGCCTGCTGTGTGAACAAGCCAGGGGGTCAATTCCTGCAGACCCAGTTCTGGGACACGGATCCAGGTGAGTACTGCTGCACCACAGGCCGGCTTCTGCTTGCATCACTGACGGTGGCGGAACTACAGTCGTTGGCCCATCGAATTCGTGGACCATCCACGGGCTGTGGCCAGATAACTGCGACGGTACCTATGATTCGAGCTGCGATTCTAGCCGAGCATACACCAATCTGACGGAACTCATTCAAACGTATGGCAGCCAGTCGCTCCTCGATTTCATGAACACCTACTGGCTCAGTAACTCCGAGGGCCCCGAGTCATTCTGGGAGCACGAGTGGTCGAAGCACGGCACTTGTATCTCAACTATCGAGCCAAGCTGCTACTCGAACTACCAGGTCGGGGAGGAAGCCGTTGCCTTCTTCCAGGTGGTCGTCGACCTTTTCAAGTCACTGGATACTTACACGGTGCGTAGTGAAAGTTGTCTGCATGAAGCAAACAGATCCTTTCACAGGGCCACTATGCTGACAATGACACTTAGGTCCTGTCGAAAGCCGGCATCGTCCCATCCAACACTGCCACCTACACTTCCAGCCAGATTACCAAGGCGATCTCAGCGTCTTTCGGGCAAGATCCGGTGATCCTCTGCACTGGCAGCACCATGTACCAGATTTACTATGGTTTCGTCACCAACGGTCCGCTAGCAGACGGTGCGTTCGTCCCCACCGCCATCAACGGCCAGTCCTCAAACTGCCCCAGCACTGGCATCAAGTACCCTCTGAAGTCCGGCGGTGCCGCGACCTCCTCCACCAAGACTACCACAGCGACTGCCACGAGTACAACCGCTGCGCCAACTTCCACCGGTACCGGAGTTTCTGGATCCGGGTACTGGAATGCCCAGTACAACGGCAACGCGGACGGGTGCCTGATCAGCGCGGGAACATGGTATGTCGGCGGAACCTGCGCCACTTACAAGACCACTACCACTAGTAAGTCATTCATCATATAACCCTATGGACCAAATCTTCAGTGTACTGATTAGCCACAACCAGGCGGCGGATTCACCATGACCTCATCCAAGGGCAACTGCGGAGTTGTCGACGGGGCGATCAGCTGCGGCAGCGGCGTGACCTTGAGCACGTTCTCCGCGGTTGGTGGACTGCTGGCGTACAACGGAAACACTGAGTTCTACGCCAGCGCGGTTCCATCGGGCTCTACGCAGGCTAAGGTTTCCACCACCTCGCAGACGTACTCAGTCACTTTCAAGTGGCAGTCTGTCTGAGAGCCGGCCTTGGTGAAAGTGTTTGGCTTGGCTGGAAGGTGGCCACTGGCATTATCTTACTCATGAAGTCTAGTAGGATTTAGGCACTTGTCACTCTTACATACCAAATAAGCCATTCTGGACCAAAGTTCGATAAAATGCTGTGAAACTCGACGAAAATGTCCACCTCGTCTTCTTACTCGACGTGCCTTTCAAACTTCGGAGGATTGTATGTGCATGCGGGTAGTCAAGGTTATTACACCATTCTGTCCGCTTAAACATGTGCCTGCGCCCTCATATGATATCAATGCAAATGTGAGCCAGCCTATCAGGAGCCCTTCCGGAGGCATGTGAGCTCTGATTGACTATGTTCGATTAGCCGTAGTCTTGAAGGGCGTTGTGTGACTGGCCTGCTCACCAATACTCCTGCAAGTCAGCGAGGGTAACTCTTGAATCGTCGTCTCTGCTACCTCACTGGCTGGCAAATCGCTCTCCAACCATTTCATCTTGCAATTCGAATTTCAGCCTCATCTTCAATGAAGACTCAAAGACCACGCATGGCCTAAGGAACGTAGATGCAGCACAATGTCAGGAGGGAAGAGTGAAAGCTTATGCGTTCATCTCTTCGTCCTAAACAAATCACAAAATTTAAATCCTCAGACTAGGCCAATAGATAAGCTGGCCCGCGGAAGATTCCCTGCCTTATAGCATCCTGGATAGATTGGCGCCGGGAATGTGGTGTCTGACGTGTGTGGGTTCCGCCAGATTATATGAAACGCTGAGGTAAACGCTGCGTCAAAATCTGTTTTGAGCTGCCAATGCCGTCCCAACTTGAGATGATGTGACGCAAAATGCTCTAACCCATGTGAAAATCGCTTCGCTTGTCACAGAGCCTCTGCCCATAGATATAACGATCAGATAACAATGAGATGTCCCCTGCCCCGAACCTCTAGCTATGCCCTTGTTTTCACTCGCTCCCTAATATCTCTACAGCCGAATTTGATGTCTAAAGGATATGATTTGAAAGATTCATGTGAGGCCTTCAGTTAGGCGATTGAAATATCCGGTTTCTTCAATTCTACGCTCCCACTCAGAACCATTTATGAGCCAAAGAAGCCCGCGGTGACTATCCGAATTAGGCTACAGGACGCAGTACTTGCATATTTTAAGGATGGAAGGTAAGGATGATCAATTCCAAGGTTGCTATTCGCGTCGGGGCGTTCAATTACGACTGGCGTCTCCTGGTTCGAGTCTCGGAACCCGTTGGAAGACCCGGCGCTGGAATCTGGCAAACCTTTAGTTACAATTTTGATGTTGACTTTGCAATGAGTAGGAACACTCAACTTGGAGGCGATAAATAGGCCGCCAACTCTGTATCAGGTCCCCGGAAGGGCTTACGATGTAGACCGCACACCACGAACGTACACGCCTACGCAATCTGGTCGAGAATCGTACTTGGCGAGGCCACCCCCGGTCCGCGACAATTCAACGGATGCAAGGTCGTGGTCACGTCAGACGGAGGATGCCCTCAACGCATACAAACACTTGGATAAAAAGCAAGGGACCTATTTCGACCAGAATGCTGTCGGCATTGCTTTGGACTCCAAGGCCGGTCGGGATGTGAGCTACGAGAAACCTCACGACCCTAAAGAAAAGATCCGGGTCGAGGTTTCAGAGTATCGGCTAGACCCCGGCAACAGGGAAGTGAGGTTCCTCGAACCGAAACCACAGTCAGAAAAATCGCCTTCGAGCTATTACGCTACCTACTTCGAAGCAGCCGAACTTGAGAACGACGCAGAGAATAACCAAGGGGCTGCCCAGAGACCGCCAAAGAATCATAGAATGACAAAGATGATTGTCAAGGAGGACATCGACTTCTTCACTGCCGTTTTGGAGGGCCACAGTCCGCCAGCGACGACGGAGGAGACGCAGACCTTCGTGCGCGACGAGACCGAGACACGCAGGCACAGCGAGGAAGTCAAGGAACATGAGGCCGACGAGAGGAGGCGAGAGGAGGCGCTTGCAGCCAAAGCAGACACGGACTTCTTCATGATGCTGATGCAACAGGAATGAACCGTTGCGTTGATTGTATAGCGATGATAGAATGCTGCGGTGTGTGCCTGTCACTTCCGGATGTTTTTAGACCGCTCATGGATACTTCAAAAGTACATATTGCCAAAAGAATTCACATAAATTGAAAACGTGTGGACTTGTGAAAGATACTCAAATGATGTTTCAATTCATTACTGGAGCAGTGGAAACTATACTACACTTTTTGGTTTTCCACATTGCATAGAATTTTCCATTCCCGAGTGTGTCCCCCTTTTCGGTTCCATCACAAAATTAAGACAGCTTTCCAGCCTTCTGGGCCGTCCACGTGGCGATGGCATCCATAAGCGGCGGCGAGAGGGCATCGTACGTCTGCAGGCCCTTGGAGGCGAAGGCGCTACGGACCTCATCCATCTTGTTAGGGTCGAAGCCCTGCTCGATGATGGAGCTGACAAAGGCGGCGAACTGGGGCTCCTGCCAGCCCTTGTCCTGGGAGAGCTCGACGTGGACGAAGTCGAGGCCCTTGAAGGGGTGGTCCTTCTCGATGCGGCCGAAGAGGTGCACGCCGCAGGCGCTGCAGGCGTTGCGCTGGATGACGGCCTCCGGGTCGACGACCTTGAGCTTGTCGGCGTTGGCCGTCACGCTCAGCTTGTCGCGGGGCACCACGGCCACGACGCTGAAGAGCGCGCCCTTGGGCTTCCAGCACTTGGAGCACCCGCAGGCGTGGTTGTGCGCCACCTGGCTGCCGAGGGTCACCTCGACCGGGCTGCTTGAGCAGTGGCACTTGAGCTTGCCGCCTGCGAAGTTCGGGTCGCCCTTGGTGAGGCCGTTGTCGATGGAGGGGTGGAGAGATGGTGCCATTTTGGTGGATTCAGGTATTGCCGGTTCCAAAGCTGAGTACTACGATGTTCTGCTTCGAGTCCGATGGTTTGTGGTGACAGTTCAGGCGGAGGGAGTGATGTAAGTTGACAATGACAACACACCCTTCCATTCCTCTCCTCACAAGCTGGGCATGACGGCCCTTTAATAGGATCCGAAGATTCACATACCCCTCAGATGAGCACTCGCGCCGCAGGTCCTCGCTTCGCTGGCTGGCGAATAAAGACTCGGGATTGTGCCATCCTCAAACGGCTCCAATGTCTTGACTTTCGCCCGGGGCAGGGAGCTGCTCAATGTCTGGCGAGCAGCTCCAGCGCCAGCATCCCGAATGCCGAAGCAGTGCCCCTTGGCAAGTGGGCATCATCGGCTGCGCGTCCGTTCACGGTGCCAACTTGCATCGCCATGGATTGGCATTTCGATGATAAACCTAAGTCCGGTACGGTGCGGTACGGTGTGTGGTAGGCCGGTAACGGTGGTCTCGGGTGGAGGTGGGGGAAACAAACGCCCAGGTCGCTCGCCATCAATGTGACTTAGACTCAGGGGCGTGGCACGTCGTTGCAATTGCTCATTATTACCGTGGGAAGAACGAGTGACATCCAGCGATAGCAATTGATTGCTTAATTCAGTCTGCAGACGCTGAAGGTCAAGAGAAGCGCATGCACTTGTTTGTGTCGTGTCCCAGGGCGACCTTCTTATATCAGTGGTCTTGCGATTGAGCACCTTGATGTCCAGCCAGCAGTCGTGGCCATCAAGGTTACCGCCCAGACGAACGTAGCCTGTACGTACCTATCTAGGCACCTAGGTGGAGCATAGATACTGTACATTACTGTTCGGCAATACATCAGTGCCGTTATATGCTCCGTCTATCAGCCAGCCCGTCTCGTCCATGACAGATGGGTACACGTATCTTCCAACGGTCGTGTCAAGAAGCGGTACGCCTGTCGGGCTGTTGCTTTACCCCGCAGCCCCTTCTCCAAATGCCAGATGCCGAGTACTGCCCGACGCTTTGGAGAAAGTAATTCCTCCTCGAAACCTTATCTGGCTTCACGGGCAGTTCCGCCCATGTCGTGCTAGGTCAAGAGCTGGAGAGTCAGTTCTTCCGCGCTCCCCACCGGATCCCCACAGTTGCAGCCTTTTATCCACAGGGCAGTATAACATCTTCCCAAATCTGCCAATACCCCTTCAACTTGAGTTCAGAGTCTCGAAGTCAATTCAAGTTCAATGATTTGTCCATATAGTCAGTCACAAATGCCAGTGCAAATCGAAGTATTTCCAACTCGGGATGATGACGCCCTCGTGAAACCAGTCTGGTTGCCCCGCTCCCGCCGCCCAGGTCTGAGACGCATATATTCCCGTGTAATTACCCAATGACAGCAGATACCAATCTCGCTATAGTCATCTTGGGGAATCCAAGATATCGCCTATATGTAGTGCACCAGAAGTTGCTAACTAGGGGGTGGGGTAAACCACAACGGTTGGCGGCACTTTGAATCGTGCTTACGGAATGCCTCAGTCCTCGATGTCATCGACTTCATCCGGGTATGTTTCTCACTCTGCAGTAAGAGCCCCGGGTGAAGCACGCTCGATATCTTCCAACTGTTTCCGGAAAATTAGACTGGCTGTCAAATTCCCAAGATGACCGAAACAAATGGCGACACCAAGCCCTTCCGCATCGCCATAGTAGGAGGCGCCATAGGCGGGCTCACAACCGCGCTCTTCCTAGACCATTTCTGCCGCCAGCTCCCAAGCAAGAATGGCAAGTCTCTGCCGCCCATCGCCATCGACGTGTACGAGCAGGCCAGCGAGTACAAGGAGATCGGGGCAGGCGTGGGGCTGGGCATCAACGCGGCCAAGCTGATCCACCACATCGAGGGCGTCGGCGCCGCCATGAACGGGATCCAGGGCCGCACGGACAGCTCTTGGTTCACGTTCTGCCGGTGGGACAACGGCAAATTTATCACCCACATCGACAGCCCAGTGTCCGATGAGGACGTGGTGAGGCCGTCGAGCATGGCGCGCAGCGAGTTCCTGGATGTGCTGCTGGGGTTTATTCGTGAGAGGCGGGCTGCGACGCTGCACACGAACAAGAAGTTTACTTCTGTAAAGGTGAGTCTGTGGGGGTGATGGTTACTTCTGCAGAACCCGCGGCTTGTTGTGATGGGGTGCTGATAAAGCCTGCAGGACCTCGTCGAGGGGGGCGTGGAGATATCATTCAAAGACGGGACCACAGCCGAAGCGGATCTCCTGATCGGCTCGGACGGGATCCACTCCGAAGTTCGCAAACAATTCATCACCGGCAAGGCCCTGTACAGCGGCAAGATAGCGTACCGGGGCGTCGTGCCGATAGACAAGCTGCCGAAGGAGACGTGGCCGGGGCGGTCGTGGTCGGTGATCTGGATGGCCCGGCACAAGCACTTCCTGGTCTTTCCGATCAGCCAGTCGCGGTCCCTCAACATCGTCGCCTTCATCTCCAAGCGCGAGGACGAGATCCCGGACCTGCGCGAGAGCTGGACCAGCACCTGCGACCGGCGCGAGCTCGAGGCCGACTTTGGCGACTGCGAGGAGACGGTCCAGAAGGTCATACGGCTCATGCCCGAGAGGCCGTCCAAGTGGCGCATCAACGACCACGAGCCCGTGCCGCAGTGGGTGTTCCACGACGGCAAGGTCGTGCTCCTCGGGGACGCGTGCCACGCCACCACGCCGCACCAGGGCGCCGGGGCCGGGCAGGCCGTCGAGGACGGGTATATCCTGTCCAAGGCGCTGTCGGACTGGCTGTCAAGGGGCAAGGAGGGCTCGGTGAAGGGGTGGATGGAGCTCTACCAGCAGATCCGCCTGCCTCGCGCCCAGAAGGTGGTCACCACGAGTCGCCAGGCGGGCGAGCTGTACGAGTTCGAGTCGCCGGATCTGATTGACCTGCCATATGATGAGGCTGTACCCATTGTCGCTGAGCGACTCCAGGAAAGGCTGAAATGGTTGTGGATGGAGGATCTTGACGCTATCTACGAGAAGGAACGGCAAGAAGCGGGATTATGAGCGGCATGGTTGTGTCTCTTCATATCAGGCGTTCCGCTATCTTATGGTGTTTTACATAACCACATGCACTTCATATATCCTAGTCGAATAGTTATATTTAGATATTGCGCCTCCTCTGTTACCATTTACAACTGTTGCAGATTTCAAATGCAGTCAACGGATTTACAGTGTACGTGAGACATAGGAAATGCGATTGTTAGGCGATCGTTATAATGTTCGAACTGCGGTCGACGTCCAAATAAGACTGGGCCGGTAGATGATGTGCATTTCAGCCACACCTGGGCAACCTTTGCGTACCACTTATCATAGCACACCAGACAACACTTAGTCAATTCATGCTTGATGAGCCAGCTCTCAGCAAGAGAGCTGGCTAACAGTACCATGGAACATAAATACATCACAACACATACAGCAACTACAAATGGAGAGAACAGTGTGATATCATTGTGTTTGACACCTTTCAGAGATACATTGGTTTACTTGTACCTGTCTTAGTACCTAGTATCCCCACACAATGTTATCAGAGGTGCCCCAGAGAAGCAATCAGATCCAGAAGTAGACAGTGAAGTGGAAGACTTCCGGAGCCTGCGCATCGTATCCGAATGCCTCGACCTCCTTGCCCTGCATCTCCGCGAACTCGTCGATCATCTTCTGCGCTCCAGCGCCGAACGGGGTATCGTCGTGAAGCAGGTCGTACGCCTCCTCCTCGTTGTCCGAGTGGTGGTCTCGGAAGACCCTGTTGTGTAGGGGGCAACAATTAGCTACTGGAACGCCAATTTCATGGAAGGTGTCTTCGTGTGTATGCTCATGTGGGTGGGACGGTGTGGTAATTACTTACATCAGGTCCTCAGACTCATTCTGGCCCATCAGCTCGTACACCCGGTGGGTAGCTGAGACAAGGTCGTCCTCGTAGACGTCCCTGTACTGGATCGCGAGGAGGTCCCTAGCGTCACGACCGATGGAGTGCACCCAAACGCCCAGCTGGATGTCGCGGAGAGGCAGGCGCTCCGGGCGGTCGTCGTCGTCGGTCTGCGCGTCGAACACGACAAGGATCCCCGGGCGTGCGTTGTCCTTGTAGACGCCCAGCTCCACAAGGAAGGTCGAGTCGTACGAGACGGAGTACCGTACCCAGTCGCCTGAGACA
Organism: Diaporthe sp. HANT25; assembly: GCA_013435955.1. NCBI lineage: Eukaryota > Fungi > Ascomycota > Sordariomycetes > Diaporthales > Diaporthaceae > Diaporthe > Diaporthe sp. HANT25. The sequence continues at coordinate 1,382,372 of JACBFG010000019.1, read as the reverse complement.
GGGGTCGAGCCGTGGACGTCGTAACCCAGCTTCTCCAGGTCCGGGATGGACTTGAAGTCCTTGAAGGTGTGGCTCACCTGGATGAACCAGGTGGCCAGGAGGAGGGCCAGGGTGAGGAAGCTCATGTTAATGGTGTTGTGTCTTTGACTAGATGGTTCTGATGATTGAGATTGAGGTCGCTCCTGACAAGACTGTTGTGATGATGGTGAGATTGTACAGAGACATCTTCGTCAAGAAATGCACCAGCTGCGTCTTAAGTATTCCACGAAATATGAGTGAATATCCGTGGTGTTGTTACTCTGTATAATCTGTAACAGTGTTCCAGTACACTGGCAAGGTGAAGGAGGACCTGGGCCGGCTCGCTGTCATAGTATATTGGGCTATCACTCGCTCAAGTGAATCTTGCATTTCAATTATCAAGCGATGAATATAGTGGCATATAACAGAATACTCAAAAGATTCATATCTGGAATCGTTGAGTCTTCCCGGCTTGTCTCAGCATCCACACTGTCTGTACTTTCCGTTACATGCGGACACATTTACAGATTTGGACTGGTAACATAGGTGCGACTTCCATCGGAAAGCTCTTAAATCCATGGACCCACCGTCGTGCGAGCTGAATCTTGCCATTTATCATATTGTAGATATATGAAGCGGCTCCTTGGGTGTACCCGCTGCATCTCCTCTTGTCATTAAGACTAGGTTATATCATGCTCTTTACCGCAATATGGGCTCTGCCTTGGCAACAACATTGACCAGAATCGATTTACAATTAATGAATCACAGAGCACTGGCAAGTTTACGTTTATGGCTTCGAAAGATCTGTGGCTATATGTGAGGGCGACCTAGGTGAGCAATCATCGTTGTTGGGATTGAGTCAGAGGAACAATCATTGAAGATTCAATCCAAATGTTGTCTTGCTATAACCACACAAATACAGAGTAATCTGACAACCATGCCAAAGTCGCTTCGGGCCTTCCTTGCACAATTCCCATTATTCCTCATCCTTGATCTTGATTTCTTCTTCCTCCTCCTCCTTCACATCCTCTCCAGCCTCGCCGGCCAGCTTGCCTTTCCGGAAAGCCTTCCTTAACTCACATTTCCCCAAGTTCCTGCCCCCAGCCCTGCACTCATCACACTTCTTCCCGTGCGATACAAGGAGGATATGCAACCCATACTTGTCCTCATCCGGGATCCTAGCATCCAAATGCTGATGCGTCTCGTCCCTGCTCGCCTTGGCCGGCCTCCACCCCAGCAGGCCCGTGATGCGGTGGACGTGCGTGTCGACAGCGAAGCTCTCGCGCCGCAGGCAGAAGAGCAGCACGCAGCTGGCCGTCTTGGGCCCGACGCCCTGGAAGCTCAGCATCTCGGTCATGGCGTCCTCGCTCGAGGCCTCGTGCAGGTGGTCCAGCGAATACTCCCCGTAGCGCGCGTGCACCTGCTCCAGGATGCTGAGGATCACCTTGCTCTTGACGACGCTCAGCCCGCCGCACTTGATGGCCTCCTGCAGCCGGGCCTGCCCGCCCTCCGCGATGGCCTCCCACTTGTCGCTGCGCCCGTAGGCCTTATCCATGCTCTGCTTCGCGCGCGTGCTGTTGGTGTCGGATGTGTTCTGCGACAGGATCGTCCGCACCAGCGCGTCCAGCACCGAGGGCGAGTCGCCGCACCCGGCGCGGGAGCTCGGGGCTACAATCTTATCGGGTCGGTTGCGCTCCCCGTGGAGAGACGCCAGGATCTTATGGGCCAGCTTGCATTCCTCTGGGGTGGGGTGGGCAAAGTCCGGGAACGGCGATTTGTTGGCGTACTGGGCATAGGCTTTCAGTTTCTTGTCCTTGAGGTCCGACGGGTTGCCCTTTTTGCTTGGGCTTGGCTTTGGTGTCGGTTTCTCATCCTCTACCTTGACTCTCTTGGGCGTTTCACTCTTGCCCTCGGCCTTGGGGGCTGCTCGCTTCCTTGGTGTTGCTCTGGGCGGTGAGCCCGGCTCCGTCTTGACCTGTGGCGATTGTGCCTGCTCTGTTTTCACTCGGGCAGCTCGCCTGGGTAGCTCCCTCTTCTGTGCCGTGCCTGCAGCTGCGCGAGTACTCCTGGCCATGGTGGTTCGAATCATGCAGTATTGCTGTCAGATCTACACACTCGTGAATGAGAGGAAATTAAGTTGGAGGGCGCGTTGAGATTGGCCAATGCGCCTTCGATTCTGCCAGGGGTCTAAAGTGGTGATGTCACTGAATCTCAGTGCTAGGCCTTATTTTCAGGGGCAGCTACGATGCGGTCCCAGAAGCTCGGCACACTAAGGGTGTCCCTGAACACGCGACGTGTGGTTGAGCCTGCAGCACGCTCAACGAATGCACACCACAGTAAAACACTTTGACTTCAGAGACTTGTTTTTCTTATTTTCTACAAAATAGGAGGGGGAGAGAGAGAAGGGATTGGGGGGGGGCGGGAGGCGTCCCGCGGCAACATTCATCAATTGGGTGCAGAGAACCAAGTCGTAAGGGGCGTCTGGTATCATCATGGGTATGTGTGCCTTGCGGGCTATTGGGATGTAGAATATGAGCCGAAACCATAATTGAAAAGAGTCGGGACTTAATCATCACGAAGAGAGATGCCCTCGACGAAATTTTCTATGTGCAATGCACTCAGTCTCGTAGAGAGTAACCAGACCAAGTCGGTCTACGTAAAGCTGGTCCGGTCGACGACTTCTGACCGAGCGGCAACTATCAGTCCGCATGTGTTGAAGAAAATGAGCAGTATGCCAGCATCAAGGAGGATTTCAGATTGATGTTAATTGGAATGATGCTTCTGATGCAGACTGGTTGACTGGCTGCACATCGGAGACCGTGGAATCGGAATCAGACCCTGACAATCTCAAGTTGGATCCCAACAACCCGGAGTGCACCCTCGAGATCTCCCTTGGGTACGAGAAGTTGAAGCTGACGATGCTGAATTAGACTAATTCAATAATCAGAGAGGGACTATGTCACGGTATGTGGGTACTAGACCGCGAACCAAGAAACGAACATTTAGCCTGGAATCGAGGTTCCGGGCCATGATACATCCAGATACCCGTGACCGCCTCGCCGCATTTTGTAGCGCTTTTCCATGCAGCATCCACAATATCAGTTGGCGGTCGGCGCGTGCGATTCTGCGAGCATGCCTCTACGATTTTGCCCCCACGGTTTTCAAGACGACACATATTCCCCTGGACCGGCTCCTCATGACGGTGAACAGGCCCATCCTGATACTGGCTCGGGACTTGTCGCTGAGACGTTGCCGATTTGGCATCAGGAGAAGCGTATAGGTTTGGGCGGCCACCCTCCTGATTTCCTGCTAGCGAACTTCTGCATCGGTCAGCGGTACAAGGCTCAACTAAAACCGCCCTTTGTGAACCCATTGATGAGAGCCGGCATCCCGACTTGGCGGGTCTGCCGGTGGTCTAGAGACCGTTTTGCAGGGCCACCCTCAGCGAGCAGGCGACCAGTCCAGGACCCAGCGGCTTAGATAGGATGCAGCTGGGTGTCGCAGGCAGGTTGAGACGTACCGCCTCCCCCATCCTCATCCCATAAGCCCCTTTTGAGTGTCTCTTGTCTGCAATATTGCATGTTGTCCGCTCCTTGGCCTTTCCATCGGCCAAATTTCCGACAAGCGGCTCTCACGGGTTGCATCCGTTGGCTTGGGCATTAGAGTAATTGACTGTGGGCCAGCGAGTTAAGCTTAATGCTGGGAATACCGCAGCATGGCTCAGCCGGCTGAAGACATTACCTCGAGACTACGAGAGGCGGCAGCGAACGTCTGGCTCTTCACATTGTTGAATGTTGCCCAAGGGCACTTTCCATTAAGTCAGGGGACACTTGCATGCATCAAGTTTTGCCGATAAATGAGCCATCAAGCTTTTCTAAGTCAGATGTGCAGTTGCAGCTGAGATGGTCGACTTGATATGGTGATGACCACAGACGGAGTCAAGTGAGCCAGACCTGAGATGAGGTTAGGTTAGGTCGCGTGGCCGCCCCCACCCACCATTTCCCCGGACTTCCCCCCACGATCCGCTGCCACCAGGCAAGTGTCCGTGCTGCCGTAATTGCCGTGCTGAAAGGTTTCAAGGTCGCACTGCATCGTTGACCAGCAAGGAGCCTGATCGAAGGTCGAACTGTGAGGTTATTGCAGGCATTCTGCAGTTACAGAAGACGATCTTTGTAGCATCGAACTCTGTCATGCATCTGCCATACGTCAAGGGAGGCGGGAGACGGGAGGAAGAATTGAAAATTGCATGGATGATCGTGTGTCTTGGGAAAGGCTAAAGGTCGGGGCGATGGCAGTGAAGGTTGCCAAAAATAGGGCAGGGGTGGCTGCCACAGCCCCCTCGATGGAAACCTGTCAACGCACACCAGACCCTGCGCGCAGCCACAAGGCCACGCCAGTTTAGTGGGGGTGCCTCCCGCCTGCACGGCTGTTCCTGGGGCTTCTCGCTGGGGCCGCTAGGAATGGCTGGGGCTGGCCGAGCCTGGGTGCCCAGGTGGCCTGACGTTTCAAGTGGAGCCCGGTGCCACTCTCCAGGGAATGCTGCGGTTACTGGGCCAATTCCTCAACGACGACGTCCAACTCTGCCAACAACGCGCGTCCCAGCTTGCAAAGCAAAAACCGCTGCCCGCTGCCAGCCACTGCCACCGCTTATTATTCTGCATAGCCTCTCGTTTTCCTCTGATCGTGATTTCGGTTTACGAATTTCTCACGATACCCAATCTGCCATCCAGTCCTCGACTGCGAGTATTTCGACCCGTCCCTTCCTCGCGTAACCGTCCCAACATCTACTCCGTACCCACACTCGCTTTCAACGATACCAAACGAATCCTCTACCACTACCAGATCGAAGAGAGGAGGTCCCACTCGCGACCACCAACACACACACACACGATCACACGTCGGAAGAGCAACCGCAAGAGACGAACTCGTACATCGGGGAATAGAACAACAACAGGCGGATCATCAAACTTCAGCCCGCCGAGCAGCACTTAGCACCAACAGAGAGAGACAAAACCGCAGCGATGGCACCAACAGTAATAAATCCCAACGCCCTGCGGGGCCTCGATATCCCACGAACCCCCAACGCAGCGATGCTCCTCGCAGCAAAGCGAGCCTTGGCCGAGGCTGGGCCCGACGCCCTCCGCACGGCAGCCCACGGGCTCCTCCTCCGCCGCGCCTCGCTGGCTGTCACGGCGGACGCGCAGAAGATCACGCTCGGCGTCATCGCCGCCTACGTGGTGGTCATCGCCATCCTGTGGAACATCCCCTACGTGCGCTACGTCCTCTGGCCTTTTAAGATGCTTGTTATTGCATTCCATGAATGTCAGTATATTCCTGGCCATATTCCATTTTCCCGTCCCTTGAAACGTCTGGAAGTATTCCAGGACGCAGCACTGTTGGCTCCGTAGCAGATCACTAACACGCAGCAGTCGGACACGCATTTGCGTGCAAACTCACCGGCGGAAAGGTCGAGTCTATCAGCCTCGACCCGCGCGAGGGAGGAGTCACGCATATGAGAGGCGGCAAGGGCGCCGTCACCTTGCCGGCGGGGTACCTGGGCAGTTCGCTGATCGGGGCGCTGCTGACGTTCTGCGGGTTCAACATCGTCGCTTCCAAGATTGCCAGCTTCGTCGTCGGCGCTGCGTTCCTGCTGATCATCTGGTGGGGCCGTCGGGATTGGCTGACGATCGGTACGGTGCTGGCGGCTATCGGATTATTGGTCGGCTGCTGGTTCATTGCCGAGGCTGAGGCCCTGCGATATGTCATTGTGAGTAACCTGACTGTGTCCTTACATCTGTCAACCAAGAGGCAGGCAGTTCGGTCCCGTGGAGCATCAGTTGCTGACTTGTGTACCTGTACAGCTCTTCATCGGCGTCATGTCTTCGCTGTACAGCGCCTGGGATATCTGTGACGATCTGATCTTCCGGAAAGTCAATAGTTCCGACGCAACGCAGTTTGCTAAGCGCTATGGAGGGTCTTCCCAGTGCTGGGGCGTGGTGTGGTCCATCATCTCCCTGATCTTCATGGTTGCTGGCATCCTTGCCGGTATTGCCGCCTTTCCGCAGACACTCGCAGAGCAGAGGGAGGACTCAGACGACTTCATCTCGACGTGAGGAGAAACTGAAACTCCGTGATCGACGTTCCACCACCGCGGCGTGATCGGTCTGGCGTGGATGATCCTCGCGTTTGCCGATAATACACGGCACCGGAGGGCAGTTTGGTGTCCTGGACTGGCGGCACCATGACGTGCCCTCTATTTGTTTTGGGCGACACAGGATATTGGATATTGGATTAGTACTATGATACCCCGAATAATGAGCGATGCCCTTTCGAGGGACATCCTATGACGAAGGAATGGTCTGGAGGCCACGACTGTATGGAGTAAAATGGATGAGGATCGATGTACGATTAATTCCAGCTACTGCATGGTGTTACCAGCCTGATGAGATTGACTTCAGTCCCTTTGGTCATGCACGAATGAGGTCACCAATTTTGTCTCATGTCTTGTCACACCCAGAGCACGCGGCGCTCGCTTTTGAGCAACTTGATGACGACCGTCAGGAGAGAGAGTTTTGGACGAAGGAGGACACGCCCGAACCAGCATGCCACTAATTAATGTGTGCCATCACTAAGTCCAATCTACAAGGGGCAAACATTCCAATAGAGAACGCCGTGACGCATTATGCCTCGTCCTGGATATAGCTCATCGTGGGGTGGTCTTCCGGCATCGGACGCCGGTCGCCTCACTGCCCGGGGACAGTGACGCTGTTGAGTATGGGGAGAGAAGACTGGATGACTGAAATAATGCCTGCTGATTCTCAGATCTCCCGTGGCATGTATTGGGCAGCAATAATGTGTGGCCCCACATTTCACTCGTCTGACTTGCCGCGAGTTCAACAACACGGAGAAAAGAGTCCCACGTCCCACGATGACGATGAAGAAGGAGGACGTCAACGATCTCCAGCGCGTTGTAAGCGGTCATCACAGCATACTTGCAGTAGTGTCTCGGAGGCCTATGGAGATGCCAGCTTCGCCCAGACTTTTGATGCCCGCGGTTGAAGCCAGGCGATCCGACTGGCAGGAGCGTCGCCTATGCCTCCTGCCTCCTGATCAGCGGTTCGGTATGTCGCTCCTTCTGTTCTTTCCGAGAGAAATCGTCGACAGACTTTTGAGCCCCCACGCCCAACTTCGGCATAGCTGATTCCAAAAAGGCTGAATTGTTCGGTGCTTCTTCCCCACAACCGTCCATCGTCATGTCACTCCCAGGCACCTCCGGCTCTGCCCTTCTGCAACCCCAACTGACCTGCAGCACTCGCCTGTCCATTAATTCAGCAGAACGACGGTTTGGATGCCGAAGCAGCTTAGCTTATGCGTCATTTTCTTCTAAATCACCCTATTGCCTGCACCTTGGGGGCAGACTACGGCTCGGAGAGGTCAACTTCGTGCCCCCCGCCTCCAAGCGCCCTCCTGCGAGCCCAAATAGTTGCCAGTCTACTGTGCTCCCACCCAACTCGCGACCACAATGATCTGCGTCCTATCGAGCGACCCTCCGAGCCTTGTTAGTAATCCCATTTCGAGATAGAGCGGCGCGGCCATCATCGGCCACCACCGGTGGCCTGGTCCAGCTAACTCATTACTCGCTGGCAAAGCGGAGGCGCTGCTTACAGGCTGGAGAGGTCGGTCGATTGGTGCCACGCTTCGGGGCAACAAGAGCCGGAAGCTGACCAGGTGACGGCAGCCTCTGTCTGCCCAGGTCAGCGTCATTGTGGCCCTGAGACTATCGTCCTACATGTTGACGATTTTGTTATTGTGCCACGATGGGCTGGCTACTCTAGTAGCACAAATTGACGTTGGACTTCAGTGATTAACACACATTGCACGGGTCGGCCAAGACAGGGACTGATGTTGATCACCCCACCCGGCGCCAGCAGGGTCCAGGCACCAGGACGATACATCAGATCGCGCAGGAGCGGGCCGAGAATTTGCGGCCCCAGGCTCTTGGTTTTTGGAGGCCTTGGGAAACACAATCGGGCCTCGCGAGTCAGCTTGCAATTCCAGCTCAGGTACCGAATATTTTCTCATCCGATGCAAGCGCGGCGAACGTCTTAGCTTTGGTGGGAGTGACAAGTCTGCGGCAGCCGAGATCTAGACCGAAGTCTGGGGGAGGCCAGCGACAGCGTTAAACCTTGCGCGACACTAGAATCCGGGGGGTGCTCGTGATAGGGCTCACTGCCACTTTTGGCGTTATGCATGACGCAGCAACGCAAATATCCGAAAGCAGTTGCCGCTGCGCTACGCTGCGACAGACATGGTTGCGGGCCGGCAGGGCGAGCGACAGATCCCTAAGCTACTGCAGCGCGGGCAACTTGGAGACAGGCCATTCCAGGTCACAGATTTACACTTCGATCGCGCGTACCTGCGATAGTGGCCGATGACGAAGGGCAGCCAACGTGGCACCGTCCGCGACCGTCGACATTCCGGCGCGTCGAACGCCGGTCTTCTTGTCTATGGCAGCGCATAATATTGCCTGCCCGACCATCGACATCATCACCAACGTGGGATCTGATGGACGCCCGCATAGCAGTTCGGCGCTGGTCCCCCGATATGAGATCATGGCGCGTTGCGGCGTCCCCATTTTTTTCAACGGGTGGCGACTAGGTGCCATGCTGCCCAACGACGCAGAAACACCCTCCACAACAGCTACAGGTTCTATGTGCCATCCCACCCACCATCTTGGGACGGCTGTTATCCTGATTGGAGCTCCCAGGCAGCATTCCTTGCTCGGTAATCGCCATGGTTTACGCAGCTGTTTTGCAAATTTTCCCAACACGACAGTCCTGCGACCGACCAAGACCTATATCGTGTAGGGTCTGCAGGGTTCAGCTCAAATCAGAGACAAGTGTCTCCCACCTTCAGCTCGTGGGTATTGCTAATAGTCTAGGCGGCGAGCTTGTATCCCGGTCTTCGGCGCCGGGTGGCTGTTGTGGGCAGGCTCGGCGGCCTGCAGAGTGGGTTGGACGTCGTAATAAAGCAGATGCGTCCGCCAGTCACGCAAACGCTTACTTCCTACTCGTTCAATTCATCTTCATTCTTACTTCTGGTCCCCGCCCTAGGCATCGTGGGGTCCGAGAAAAGCCCATCCAGACCCGTCACGTGTGTGTTGTTTCCCCGGACTGACGAGTCAAGGCTGTCAGAGGGTGAGCCGCACCGCCTGCCCCCATCTTGGCCCCTCCTGACCATCTGGGCACTCGGCAAACACAGGCTTAGGTGCCTGCTGGTGCCTGCATGAGGAGTCACTCGAGGAATATAATATAAATTGAACCTCGTGTCTTTGTTTACATTGTTTCCTCGTCCCTTCATACCTTTCAACAATTTCAGCATATTCAGCAAATTCATCTTTCAGCATGTCTAAATCAAATTATTCCCGAGGCTCATCCAGTGTTGACGACTGGCTAGACGGCCAGTATGAATACATGGTACCCGATAAGGACTTTAACAATCCTTATGTACCGCGAGATGCTACCAAAGACATCACTCCGGAGCACTCGGACGCAAGTCCACCCCGGTCCAAGGAGGGCCGGCCATCCAAGCATCACAGCAGTGTCAAGGATCGTTACCGCCCAGTGACGCCACCTGAAGAGGACGACCTCGACAAGGAGCGTGACCGACACCGCCACAAGGGTAGATCGACCCGTTCACACGACGGAGACCGGGACAGTCGGCGGTCGCATCATGAAAGGGACACGAAATACCCTCCTAAATCTGATCGCGGTCGACCACGCCGCCCAGCCATGAGCAACCGGGCCACATCACATTACGTGCCCCGCAAGGAAGACAGTCCTGAGCGACGTCCACATAGACGATACTCATTGTCATCGTCACCACCTAGACGTCGGGGAGACAAGTCATCACGGCATTATCACCGGCACGAGGACCGTTCACCATCTCCGTCACGGTCCTCTCGAAAGAAGGAGGATAGAGATAGAGAAAGCCGAGGGCACCACCATTCAAGCAGTGGGTCCACCAAGGGATCCAAGTCTAGCCGGCCATCGCTGTCTCGCAGCCAAACCTCCAAGGAGCCCAAGAAGCCCTCCATCGGCAGCCGATCGTTCAGCTTCTTGGACGACCCTCGATTCAAGACTGCTGCACAAGCAGCTATGACAGCCGGCGCATCAGCAGCTGTGGGTCTTGCCGGTCAGAAGGGCGGATGGGGCGGAGACAAGGGTGCCAAGGTGCTCCGGGCAGGGCTAGGCGCTGCGGCGCTCAGTGCCTTGAAGAGTCCGGCCCCATCCCCCGATCCTGCGCCTGCGCCCGCCGCACCCGCTCCGGTCGAGCCTCAGGCGGGGGCTGCTGATGCTGCAGGGAAATTCGTGGCCGACCATATGCCTTCAAGGAAGAAGAGTACGCGGCGGAGGCATCATCACTAGGTCAAGAGCGGGAGGAGGAGCCTTCATCAGGCCGCATCATTGACGCACAGAATTTGGGTTGCTTTGTTTGTACCCTGTAGGACTTTTCAACAATTAGACACGTATCTGGGCTCAGGGCTCATTTTCACATTTGGCGTTTGGAATTCAAGATAAACGAAGGAGGGTCTTCTCTGGAGCATGGTTTTTGGGAAATATCATGGGCATATGTATTTCTGGGTCGGAGGGTTCACGCTGGCAAGCAGCGGCGATTTCACAACTTAATAATAGTCATGAGCACATGGGTTTTAACTTATAGACTCGTTCGATGAATATATTCTGATCATAGCGGATGTGACCTGTCCCCGAGTTGTGCAATGATGCCACACAGAAGAGCAGTGGTGGTTCTCATGTCCACGAGTCAACTCCGCACCCGTCTCCTTTCAGATTAAGCTTCAGTCATTTCTGCGTACAATTCGTGCTGTCTGTGTTGTATATACAAATAAGTCTGGTTCCCTAGTTTCGCGCAAAAGAAGCGAAATAAATACAGCTAGCCACCCCTTACGGAATTTCGTATCACGAAACATGCTCGCGATACTTGGGTATCTGTGTTATCTTGATATTCTCATGACCAGCCAAAGCCGGCCGACTGCTGCAAGGGTCCATCTAGGGCCCTCATCGCCTCGAACTCGGGGCTCTGGTAGAGGGTCAACAACTCAAACCAGCCAGTGCTGAAGATTTCCTTTGTCCAGGCCGTGTTGTCCCCAAATATCCACAGCTTCTCATGGACGACACGCAGGATGCCCTCCTCATCCGCCTTGGGGTAGAAACCATTCCACTCCCTGCCGAGCTCGTGCGGCGGGAAAGGGCCGGCGTGCCCGAACGCGTAGTTGAGGAAGGCCTGCTCGGCCATCTTGTTGTCGAACTTTGTCGTGTCCTTGCTCTCGCGCAGGAGGCGCTCGTGCATGCGCGCGTTGGGCTCTAGCACCAGCACCCCGACGTTGACGCCGTCGGCGAGCCCGTGGCCCGCGAAGACGTAGTCGCAGATTTCCGCCTCGTGGGGCTTATCCTCGGCGGGCAGCAGCTCGGCGCGGCACCGCTGTCGCGGGGACACGGCCTCGTCGAAGATGCCGTCCAGGGGCCGCACGGGGAACGCGTCCAGGTCCAGGAAGGCGATGCGCGAGAAGTCCGTCTGCGCCCAGATGTTGAGCTTGGAGAAGAGGTCGCGCCACCGCGCGAAGGGGAACATCTGCGTCTCGCCGTTGGCGTCCTTGGGCGGATCCCAGGGGACGAGCTCCAGCTCGCGGACGATGGCGCCCGCGGCGAGGAGGAGGTCGCGCTGCTGCTGCGGGATGAAGGGCGCGACGAAGACGACGACCGGGTGCGTCTCGGAGCGGGACTTGGGGTCCCACAGGAGGCGGTACACGAGCTGCATCGCCGACAGGAAGTAGGGGTCCGCCACGCTGTTGTCGCGCGTCGACAGGTACGTCGCGAAGGCGAGCTGGCCCGGCCCGCGGTCGTTGTGCGGCCGGTACTGCTTGAGCTTCGCGACGTCGAAGACGGGCTGGACGTAGCGGGTCAGGTCCTCCTGGAACTCGAACTTGACCTCGTTGAAGCCCGAGGAGGACGAGGATGAGGAGGAGGACCCCGGAGGGACTTGTGGCGCGCCATCGGCCACGCCGGGTAGATTTTGCGTGAACTCCGAGCCTACCGCTTCAGCTGGTGAGGATGGCCAGTCCGAGCCCTTCGGCTGCGTCTGTGGGATTTGGATCTGGATGACCCTCTCGGTCTCCTGGGTTTGGCCACCATCGCGTGACGAAAACGAGAGTAGTGACGAGTGGTAGTAGAGCAGAAGCGCCGTCGTGAATGCAAGAAGCCCGATCCTCACGAAGCGAGAGGCCTGCATGCATGAGTGAGCATCCCGAGCCGCTGACATGCATCAACCGCACTTTAAGTCCCGAGTGAAGCTTACCATACTGGGCGTCCTGATCCAAAATAATCGAGAAAATCCTCTAACAAGAACGACGCCGGCGCGGTTGCGGCATAGTAGATCCTTCTCCTTCGCAGGATTGATCGAGGACGCGACACATCAACTAGTTTTTGCTGCTGTCCTGCGAGTCCAGGAACAACACTGGCTCACCCAAAAGTTGGACAATCTCGGTGCTGGGAAAGCTGAAATACGATCCGCGTGGTGTTACATCTCCCATGTGACAGATCAGCGCTGCGAGGGGAAGCCAGCCAGGTGCCGAGGAACTGGGAAGTCTAACTCGCTCGGCGAAATTGGCTCCAGCAGGGATGCTGTGACGTACCGTCCATCGGCGCCGGCGACTAAGGAAAGCCATCCCCGAGCACTTGTATCAATTGGACAATTGCCCCGGAGTTGCGAGATCCTTGAATCAAAATGGGGAAGTTGGAAGGACATCGATAAGAAAGATCTCGTCTGCCCAGACTTTTGGATTCAACCCTGACGATATGCTCTCGAATTGAATGATATCAGCTTGAATGATCGAGGTATGCTCTCCTGGACCTCGGGCCACAGGGTACTATGCTGGTTCATGCCAGAGAGCCGAACATCTAGGATCTTTTCAATCTGTGGTGGGTAGCCCACAGGAGGCACGCATGATGTATTGTTAATTCCCACTTTGATCTGTTGCATATGTGAACCTCAAATGGTGGTTTAGTCACGGGTGCTACAAGTTTTCTTTCGATTCGCAATTTGCAACCGGCATCAAAAAAGTGAGCGGCGTGCTATGGCATGGAGTGGCAGACCGATAAGACTTTTCTAGATGTTCTGATTTGATATTGGCTCGGATGAGGGAACAGATTCCATTCGACAGCGGACGTCTGAATAGTGTCACTGTAACTATTTCTTGTTTCCAACATCTGAGGTTTTATAGTTAGCTTGTGGTCTTAAAACAATTTCTTTTGCTGGATGGGTCCGTTTTTAACTTACTGAATTGGAAGTGAATGATATCGGCATCTTGCACCACCTGGGACTTGACGTTAGCATCAATTTTAACACGTATCCACTGTCATGAAGACCTACATATGTCTTTCCTTCTTGTCGATACTTTCCAGCGGCCTTGATAGGAGCCATTGATTTGGCCCCTCCACAAAGGTCGTGAAAGTCCTGGTACGAGACCACCTCGGCCTTGATGAAGCCTTTTTCGAAATCGCCATGGATGGCACCAGCGGCTTGCGGTGCAAGACAGCCCCGTTGGATGGTCCAGCACCTGACCTCCTTCTCGCCAGCTGCCATATAATCAGTCATGAACGTGCGTGAATTGGGAGCATATGCATACCTGTGAAGTAGTACTGCAACCCGAGCTTGTCGAATCCTTCCGTGACGATCTTGTCCAACTTGCTCTTGACCTTGCATTCCTCCAGGAATTCGGCTTTCTTCGCAGGATCTTCGCTCAATTTGTCCAACTTCTCCTCGAACTCGATCGAAAAAGGGATGATATCACGTGGAGTACCCCCATGCTCTGTCACCCACTTGGCGATTTGTGGGAGATACTTGCTCTTCTGTCGAAGGTAATCCTTCATTGTCAGGTTGACAAGGTAGATCACAGGCTTCGTTGTGATGAGCTGGATCTTCTCGTTGATCAGAGAGATCTCAGCAGGCGTCCAACTTCCGTCTCGGACGGGCTGGTCCTTCTCCAGCATCGCCTTGATTTTCGTGGTCGTCTCAGTGAACAGAGGCAGCATCTTGTACTTGCCGCCTGCTTTCCGCACAATCTGCTCCTCGGCAACAATGGTCCGCTGAAGAATGTCAAGATCCTTCTTACACAGCTCACTCTGGATTGTGTCCAAATCTCGGACCGGGTCGATCGAGTCGTCGACATGAAGCACTTCATCGTTATCAAAAGCTCTCACGATGTGGTACATCCCGTCCACAGCTTGAATGTGCGATAAGAAGGCATTGCCAAGACCCTCTCCCTGCGAGGCACCCCTGATCAGACCTGCAATGTCTGTGACTTGCAGGTAGGCCGGGTACTGGGAAGGCGGCTTCCAAATATCGCACAAGAAGTCCTATGTTCATATTTCGGTCAGGAATCATGCCATCGTCGGTCCTCGACATCATTACCACCATCACATGGAACTTACATAACGTGCATCAGGGACTGGACATCTCGCCTCGTTGGGCTCAATTGTGCAGAAAGGATAGTTCTCCGCAGCAGCACTCTGTTTCGTCAGAAGATTGAAAAGACTCGATTTTCCAACGTTGGGCAGGCCAACGCATCCCATCTTCAGGTTCTTGCGAACCCTACCGAAGGCGACAACATTGTCCTTCACGTCCTCAGTTGCTTTCTTGGGAGGCATGGTTGGGTATCTGACGAACCGTAATGTTCGTCAGTGCTGCTGGGGTGGTTTTGCTTGGTCTTTGCCCAAGATGCACACATCCAGGGTACAGACTTTTCTCTTTTTGAAAGTCGTACGATATTGGGAACTCGCCAAGGCATGAGAGTGGATCCTTCCCTTTTCGGCACGTGTTACTCATGCCCCTGAGCTTGACCATTTTCTGTCCACTCAGGGCCAGCGATCCTGCCGGTGAATGACTTGTCATCAAAGACACGGCAGACTTTTTCCATCAGCAGCCACAAGTTCCAACGAAGGGAATTACCATGTTCGACTGCTACATCACAACTGTTAAGAGAGTCATCATCAATTTGCTGCTGTGGCACCCGCGACAGCTTTGAGGGTTCCCGGCGTAATTAACAGAATATCACCAGCAAAATATCGCGTATTTGATTTCAGAAATGGAAGGAGGAATTAGCAGCAATTATTCTCTCTTTTCGTATCTTATTGAAAGAGAAACGAAAATCCTCTGACACTCGCTATGACAGTTAATTGCTGCTAGATCAAGTGACGTGTGTACGACATATTAGACCTGACATGATTCCATCTATTCATGATCTTGATTCACGACCAACAGCGGCTAGATAGGCCTTGTTATTTACACATAATTACAATTACATGCTATTTTTTCTTTTTGATCATGGGGCTGGCCCATCATCAAATTGACTAGACACAAGTCTCAAATATTGCGCCGGATGAGTGAAATCCTAAAGAACAGATAACCATTACCATCCTAAATACTCAGGCCGGGCGAAGTCACTCCCCTGCGAAGCGTGTCAAGTGCCAGAGTCTCCTGAGTCTTCAGCTCTTTGGCCAGACATGCTGACCTCCCAGACGTGGTGAAAAGAACCCTGAGTTTGGCATCACCACGACGCAAATGACTTAAGAAAGCCCTGAGAGGACCTTCGACACGCCTATCGTCCATCAGGTGCAGCGCATCAATGATACAGTAAACATTAGCCGCAGGCACAGCATCAAGCAAAGCCTTAAACATCTCCATAGCCTCATCCCACGAATTCAGGCTCCCATCAAGGCGAAGAAATCGGGCTTCGGAAAAGTCCGTAGACGCTTCAAACTCCAGGGGTAGTAACTCAATTAGCTGCCGAATCAGCGAGTACACTAGAGCCACAGTGGCATTAATCTCTCGCTCAGGCGCCTTGACTTTGTGAGATAGCTCGCAGAAGTATGAAATGACGTGGAGGCGCCTGCTGTCGATGAGCTCGGTCAGCTGAGCGGCGAGTGTGGTCAGCGGGTTCTGCTCCTCCTCGCCGTCCGTGAAAGGACCGTCGATCCAAAGCATTGGAACAGCCTCGCCTCTTGACCAGTCGGAGATCCTCGATATGACCTCGGGCTCGAAAGGTATGGGCGCAGAGTCGTTGACGGGGACACGGACCCGTTCGCGTGAGAAGAAGTCTTCCATGTGCCTGGAGTTGAGGGCTATCGCATCCGACGATATAAATTCGGCCACTAGTTGAAATTTTGTCAGCTTGCACTGAGACAAATGTTTTGCGGACTGGCAGTCTCCGTCAGGGCATACTTCGGTTAGAGTTCTCAAGCATCAGCCCGGATTGAGCGAAGACTTCCATCTGACCTGGGCTCATAGATTTGATTGAATGTGACGCCAGTTGTTCATGTCGAAATCTTTCTTGAAGAAAGAGCTTGACGTCGAGTCCCAATTGCTTCTGATATCGTGATTCTTGTCGCCGGTACTCCTCCATTTGTGCCTGCCGCCGCTTCATGTCCTCCAATGTGTGCATGATTTCAGCGTTTTGTCTCTCGACACCATGCAACCCTAATCGTATGTCCCTATAACCGCTTTCAGCCTCTTGTCTGTGGTACCTGACTTCAGCCCTGGAGCTCTGTTGAGCCAAGTTGCGGATAACTTCGGCGCTTGAGCGTATTTGCTTGATGTCGTTCTCAAAACGGTCCGTGAGGTTCTCGTTGAACGAGGCAATGAGTCGAGTGCGGCTCTTCTTCAAGATCCAGTCCATCACGCTCTCCAGGTACAGGAATATGTGGCTGTAGAATCTGGAAATTGCTTGGACCATAGCATCTGTGTCATACAGAATCTTGTCGACTTGGATATCTTTGACATGATCACTGATTGAGCAAAGATTCTCAACAAATCCCTCCACAACCTTTTGGTGGTTCATGCTGGCCTAAAAGTAGGTTCGGTGCTTGTTTAGTTGAAGGTTAAACTGACTGTGGGAGTCGACGAAGGCAAGACCTACTTTTATAATGACTGATAGCACTCCGGTGAAAATAGAGACATATTCGCTGCCCTCGGGCAAAATCTTTAACATGGAGCTGTGTGAGTCCACGCCATCGCAGAAACTATGGAACAATGCCTTCGATTTTCCCATGAATCCCTCCTTTTTTCTCTCTTCCCATCTTGAAAATGCCTGCTGGGTCACTTTGATGACGCCTTCGATTGTAGGATCAAATTGGCTGTCGTCCGTTCTATCCTTTTTGGAGAGTTTTTGGTCGAACTCGCGCAGCTTCTTTGCTAGCTGAATAGATTCATCGCGTATGAGCCCTGTCAATGGATCCCTGGCAAGAAACTTTTCGTAAACTTCCAAAATTTCCGACAAACATCGATCCAGGTACTCTTACCTGCCATTATCGGAAGAGGCTTTCTCAAAGAACCCATGAATTAGTGAATTTTTACTTGGAACTCGAGTCTCAGAGTTCACTTGTCGGACAAGGGCTTGGCCTAGCTCGTGAGCCTCATTGCCGGGCGGAAGGCGATGATCGACCACAGCGCTATAAGCACCGATTGTGTCTTGGAAGTCGTTTGCGTCCATGGTGGATCTAATTCTGGCGTTTGATGAGATAGTAAGAAAGGTCATCTAGGCTACGAAAAATCTACGAAGGAATGGAGAACACGCGAGACTTGTCTGCGCTATTGTTCAGCTCCACAAGGGAAATTCAGTGACATAAGCAAGGCATTTGCAACCACACCCAATTGTGCTCCGCTCTAGGCATGCCGCGAATGCAGTGTCACCCTCGTCAAACACACGAGACCCAGTATAACATATAGTCAGCGAATGTGCTTGCAGACTAGGTACCTAGGTACCAATTACCCCTCACCTTCGCCCGACCAGGCTGCGCCTTCTCGTAATTGGAACAGGAAGGTGGCCACCTGGGGGAATGACGTGACGTATGCTTATCAGACTGCAGGTGTTGTATGCAATACACTGGCAAGGCATTCTGTCAGCCAATGACTACCTACCTTTCTAGGTGCCAGTCATGTTTTAGCGCTGGATCGGCAAGCTTGATCGGTCAGGAAATTCTGTTACAAGGCCCTCCTGATTGACTCATCGTCTTTCAGCTCTCCGCTGGCCCTTCTGCTCCGACAGCTGGACATAAACTGGGCCTCATTTCTTGAGATCGATACTGACCGAGCCGTGCCTCGACGCTGAATTGTCCCCAGACGATGCTTACGTTGTCTCAAGCTACAAAAGAGCAGTAACATGGAGGAGCCCGAGAAACTAGCACTTTTGCCTGGAAGCACAACCACACCGACACGCATTCCAGGGAACCCCAAGGCGAAAGTCAACGACCACAGAATGTCTTCCAATGACGAGCACGATGACTCTGCGGTCGGCGCACGAGCACCAATCGTAGAGCCTGAAACCTCTCTGACTAGACCAGGAGAGCAACAAGAACAGTCTGCACACGAGGGAAGCCATGAGAAAGCCCGAAGGCCCCGGATTGGGTACCGTGTGGAAGTCAAGGACCCTTTAACGGACGAGATCATCTCCAAAAGGACCTATCGAGCGCCTGTGGCCGAGGATTCCTTCATGAACAGGCGCGAGAACGTGGATGAGCCCATATTTGAGCATGTGACAACCTACAAAGCTCGGCGCTCGACTGATAAGGCCTCGGCGACGTCAAAGGCAGAGGAAGAAGATGGACTGGATCTTCCTGAAGCCCTGGGACCAACAAGGTCGTACAGCATAATCGTTCACTCTGCGGCTATAATCAATGCTCTGAGGGCAGTCGTTTCCTACTACCCGTCCCAAAATTTATCTGGGGACTCTGTAAGGATTGACTGGCCGTATCGTGTCTTGGTTCATCACTACGACGAGCTGGTAGAATTCCAAACAGAGGTCACCTTGAAAAGTCCTGAAGACCTGTGTGTGCGAGAAAGGGATGCCGTCGAGCATTTGGACGTGCTCATCCAGTTCTTAGATGATTCTGTTATGGTGGATATCAGAGCCGAGACCGAACGCATCAAGAAGGGCTTTGTCACCTACGAGAACTTGTGGTACCATTACAGGCCCGGTCGTGCCGTAGTGACATCTTACCTGGAGGAAGACGACTCCCAATGGAGGACGTACGTGGTGCGAAGTATCGAAGGGGGGCCCACTCCGGAAAATTCTGTGTCATGGCACATTATGGGTTGGGTTTTGGACTTTGACGGCACGTATCTTGATCGCAAACATACCGGCCAATTATTCGAAACTTTTACTGGAGAGTGTGAATGGGATAGTCACACCCGATTCATATACAACAAGAAGAGCCTTGATGATGAGGAAGCTCGGAAGCAGATTGACACCGGAAGGAGGTACTGGGAACTGATCCAGAAGCAATGCCAGTACTATAAGGGAAAGTCCTGTAACTTCCCCTACAACGAGGTGAGCACACCCATCCAAGTATATGTTGTGTTTATAGTTCACAATAATGCATGCAATATCGCCGTGATATCTCTGGTTTCGCTACAATTCAGCCAATAGCTAATGAATTCCAACAGGTTGATGGTGTCGTGATGACAGACATGAAACAATTCTATACGGAATCGCCCCATCGTAAGCCCAAGTTCATCGATCGTATGGATTTGCAGGTCTGGACATCTGATTGCACTTGCCCCGTCTGCAAGCAAGGAAAGGGGACCACACGGCGTGACTGGGATGACTGGTCTACATTTGAGATGATGTCAGACCAATCTAAGCCCGGCCCTGCTGAGTATCTCTTGTGCCCGCGCGAAATCCCAGCATTTTTCTTTCGAACCCGCGCCTGGGGTGAGTCCACAGATTCTTACCTCTGAATTATTCTTGAGGCTTGATACTAATATCATCGGACTTGCCTGACAGAGAGTTTGCATGTCATGAATTTTCAGCCGCCACAATTTGACCAAAGCATGATTGAAAGTCTTGTCACCAAAGACCAGTCTCGCGTAGACTTTCTCAAAGCGCTGGCTAAGTCTTTCGCTCGAGAAAACTCTTCCGGTGACAGGATCGTGAAAGAACCATGGTCTGCAGACTACGTCATAGGCAAAGGTAGCGGGTTGATTTTCCTATTGCACGGTAAACCAGGGGTTGGCAAGACTTATACGGCAGGTAGGCTTTTCATCATGAAATATACACACGACTCCATACCAAGGCAACTATCTGAGCACTTGAGTGTACTGACACGACGAACAAGAATGCATTGCCCAGTACACCAAGCGACCACTTATGGTGTTGACCAGTAGCGACATTGGCACAGACCCAAAAGAAATCGAGCTTAATCTCACTTCACGCTTCAAAACCGCTACAAGCTGGGGCGCGGTTCTGCTAATAGACGAAGCGGACGTGTTCATGGAACGACGAAGCACAGCAGACCTCGAGAGGAACAGTCTGGTGGCTGGTGAGTTGTTAAAAACCCACAAATATGAGACCTCTGTCTTCAGGGGTTTCTGTGTCGAATTATTTGAGCTAATTTCGGATTCCACGACGTTCAAGGCTTCCTGAGGGCCCTTGAATTCTACGAAGGCATTCTCTTCCTGACGACGAACCGGGTCGGTTCTTTTGATGACGCTTTTATTTCGCGTGTCCACATCAAGCTATATTACCCAGACTTCGGTGAAATAGAGCGGCAAAAAATCTGGGATACCTTTGTTAAGAAGCTGGCGAAGGAGAGAGGCGACTACATGCGCGTCACAATAGGCGCACAGGAGTACATCCGCGAGGGCCGACAGCTACGAGAGATCTCCTGGAACGGAAGGGAGATAAGGAATGGTAAGACAAGTTGTGAATATAGTGCCCACCAGAGAAGAATCTCACTGACTCACGGTTCACCATAGCGTTCCAGACAGCGGTTTCACTTGCCGAGTATCACAATGAGAAGGACAGCGAGGGCAAGATAAAGCTGACAGAAGCTCACCTGAAATCTGTTGTAGAGCTTTCCAAAGATTTCAAGGAATATTTGGACGAGCTTCACACGGGTGACGAGGCGAAGCGAGCCCGTGTGAGAAAAGAAAGGCTGGATGACTTTGGCATCTAGTGTCCATTCGCACTCCCATGGACAATCTTTCTTTTCTAGTGCTAAGAGCAAATGACACTGATGACGGTGCACTTTTGAGCATGGTCCCTCTTTAAGATGCTGCCCCCCCCCTAGATTAGAGTATTGGCCATTTCTAGGACCACAGATAAATTCGAGTTGAATACCTCTCGTTAAAGCCGGCAACGACGCGGCTTCTCAGGACTCTCTGCGTGAAGCCTCAGCAGCATAAATGAGTCCCAGTAGCCTGGCTCGAAAGCCTAATCTTGAAGCAGCAATGCCATCCACTCATCCCCCGAAACCCATCTGGGTCTGGACTACTCATATGTGCTTTTTAAAATAGGCAAACCACTTTCTGAAATGTTGCTAATATCCTATGCTCTAGCATCCGTTCTGAATTTATCAAGGGCGTTCTGGCTGCTAAGCCTGCTGATGCCTAGTGGTTAGTTAGCGATAAGATAACGTTTGCCAAAATCATTTATATTATAGATAAGATTGCCACACAGACCGACTGCTCAGATACTTCGGATCTCGCAATGCAACACGACTTCACAACAGCACCAGTGCGTCTCAGTGTGTCTCTGACTGTTTTACCTACGAGATTCGAGCATCCGGTGGCAAAATGAGTGCCCATGGACCCAATGCAAAGAGACCTCGCCTGGAGGGACGGACCATGCTGGCATGCATTGGCTGCAAGCAGAAGAAGTTGAAGGTAAATTGATACTGCCCAGCGTAATCCCCAAGCCCTCTTCGCGTCAGCGGCTCATACAACTTGACCTCTTTGAAACTCACACCCTGTGATAAGTGTGACGCGCAAACCCCTAAATGCCAGAATTGCTCCAGGACTGGACGAGGTATTGTGGACATGAATTCATCTCCGCTCGTTGTTTTCTGCCATTTTCTGTTGACGACTTGGCTCAGATTGTTTTGTGGAAGACCCCGGTACAGGCCTGCACCGGCCCCGCGATTATATGAGATCCCTCGAGGCGAGAGTGGCGTACCTCGAGGGGCTTCTCCAAGAAACCAGACCAGAGGTAGCAGTTGACCATTTCGCTGCTAATGGAGAAAGCAGTCCCAGCGCTTTGGTTCAACAACGCCCTCAGGCTGAAAATCTCCATTCTGCAGGAGCTCCCACGGTGGCCTCGCCTGCCGTTGGGGAGCAGGCTGATGTCTTGTCATCTGAGGTTGCGTTCCTGTGCCTCAGCGCAACTGGTAGCGAACCCCACTTCTTCGGGGCTTCTTCTGCTGTCTCGTTTTCTCGTATCGTCAGCGCCGCCATGGGTCTGGGCAGATCCGGATCGGGAGCGAGCGGCTCTCAGCCCAGCGTTCGAGGAGCAGGTGCGCGACGGGACAGGGTCCATCCTCACACCCAGGCAGCTCAACAGGTTCCAGTCCGCCTCCCTACTCCAGAGATGAAGGGAGTCTTGACCGAGGCGTATTTCAGCAACATTCATCTGCAATACCCTATCATACATCGCCCGACGTTTCGGACTTGGGAGGACGAGTGTTGGCGCGCAGTCGCTGATGGGACCCTCGACCGCGTTGCAAATATGCCCTTGTTTTCGGTTCTCATGGTCTATGCCATCGGGTCTCTGGTGCAGGGCCAGTCTCACTACGATGCAGCCGAAAAATACCATGCCATGGCGTTGGATCGACTCTCGGCTATCTTGGATCTTGACAGTCTTGAGTCGATACAGGCGCTCTTATTCTGTGCCGTCTACTCGATCAGGTCACCCGTGGGTGTAAGTCTGTGGAAACTCTCCGGGATGGCCGTCCGCCTTTGCATCGAGCTGGGGTACCATCTCGATGCAGAGAAGTATCATAGAAATGTGGACCCCTTGACAAAAGAAATGGCTAAGAGATGTTTCTGGGTGGCATATGACATCGATCGTGTCGCTGCTTTTACCCTTGGTCGGCCCGTTGGTATTCCGGAAGCATCAATCGACGTCGACTTGCCGCTGGATGTTGACGATGAGAATATCACAGTTAGCGGCATCACCTCTAGTCCTCGAAGCCAAGCCGCCGATCCACCAACACTAATGTCAGGAACAATCCACGGAATAAAACTGCGCAGACTTTGGACCAAGATGAACGATCAACTTTATCCTCCAAATGGTCGCCGGTCTTGCGGGGATAACTGCTCGCAACGGCGGATTATCGACTCTCTGCGCAAGGACCTGGAAGACTGGCACGCCGAAACGCCAGACCAATTAGACCATTCAGCATCTCACCCGCTGTCCGTGTTCGCCTCGAAGTCCTGGTTCCAGCTTGCCTACGATTATACAATCCTCTTGCTGTATCGCCACTACATGTTTAGACAACATAGCGGCAGAAATGGTGCTGAAGTGATCGCGACTACCGTCGTCGACGACACGGCCGAAGCCGCGAATACCGCTGTGGAGGAGTGCTTTGTCCGCGCTAGACAAATTTGCTTGAGCTACCGCCGGATCTACCAAAGCTCGTCAGTCCAATTTACGTGGGGCAGCGTTCACATCCTTTTCGTGGCTGGACTGACATATCTCTTCTGTCTCTGGCACTCCCCGGCTCTCCGTTCCAAGGCCAAACAATCTGACATAATGAGCACTTGCATGGCCTGTAACACAGTTTTGATCATCGTCGCTGAACGCTGGAACCTGGCTAGTAGCTATCGGACTGCATTCGAAACGTTGAGCGAACGGACTATCAGGATGATATGTGGTGATATGGACGGCATCTCGAATTCAGTCTCACTTCCTTTCGCGACAAACGTGCAAGGGCTTGGTAAAGAGACGGCTGCACAGGACGCCCCTGGTACGGCTGAGCCGCTATTCCAGGACTGGATCTTGGGCTTAGAGGATTTGGGGATTCCTCGCGAGTCGGAGTGGTTCGTCGATGAGCTGTTTCGAGATGTCAATGGGAGCGGGTTCACCCCTTGAAGCACCCTGCAACTGGGCTAGAGATGAGGGTGGCGGACATATTGGATAGTTACCAATTTCTGCGATAATTGATGTCAATTTGTTTTTAGTACATTAAGCTCTTTTATAATTGGGTGAGAAAAAAAGGCTCAGGTCATTTCTACCTCGAAAGTACAGAACATACATGACAAAATTATTATGTATTTTTCTTGACAGCGGGTTAGACGACCCCGGCTAGACACGGTGACAAGGAAGACGGGCCCTTTCCGAAACATTCGAGACTGAGCGAATGGGCTTCACGATCTACTTACGGGCTTAAGTAATGAACTTATTATTCATATGAGACATCAATGATGCCGGCGATCGTTCAAGAGACGCCTCTAGATGTCTTCGTTTCCGAGAGATCCAGTATCAATATGGCTTACACCATATGTCGTCAAGCCCGGCTCCTTCCGTGACTGGCCCGCTTCTAGGGAGGTGCATGCTGGCACCTTGGCGATTGGGGTTGGAGACAGCGTTGGGCCACCACCTCGGAGGTTCCCGAACAACACACTGCAGTTAGCTGGGGGTGCTGCATTAGGAGGGAGGGGATGCGGGAGGGGATTACCAACCCTCCATAGAGATGACTATTTTGGCGTAACGAACTTTGAACAAAGCTCATCTATGGTACTTTTGACATCCTCGCGTAATCCGGAGGCATCAAGTGAAATTAGCCATCGCTTTTCAGGGACCATCGAGCATCATGACTACGGTATCGACAACAACGACAGTCCGAGCATCGGCACCGACAGTCGCGGCCGAGGGCAGCGCCCTGGACATGGATAAGACATCCCAAGGCAGCACCAAGAGACTGCATCGTATTCCCTTTCCAGAGACCAAAGAAGCCACGCAGCGTTGGCAGCTGGAGCAGATGGCCGGGGCGTTCCGCATCTTTGCCAAGCTGGGGTTCGCGGACGGCGGCAGCGGGCACATCAGTCTACGGGACCCGGTGAACCCAGATACTTTCTGGATAAACCCGTACGGCGTGCACTTTGGTCTCTTGAAGGTATCCGACATGGTTCACGTTGATGACAAGGGCAATCGCATCGGCGGCTCGAACAAGCCCGTCAACACTGCCGGGTTCACCATCCACTCTGCGTTGCACAAGAGGCGGCCGGATATCAATGCCGCCTGCCACCTGCACAGTCCCTACGGGAGAGCGTGGAGTACATTTGGAAGGGAAATCGACATGTTAAACCAAGGTATGAATGATCTCTGCCTT
The DNA here is from genome assembly GCA_013435955.1 of Diaporthe sp. HANT25. NCBI lineage: Eukaryota > Fungi > Ascomycota > Sordariomycetes > Diaporthales > Diaporthaceae > Diaporthe > Diaporthe sp. HANT25. The sequence continues at coordinate 1,357,173 of JACBFG010000019.1, read as the reverse complement.
GGCTGTAGAGCTGAGCTCATGAAACAAATCCTGGAATCCACGACTGACGCGACTAGATTCGTGCATGTTTTACAAGGACCTTGCCGTCTATCCTTCATTCGGAGGCGTCGTCTTTGCTGCAGAGGAAGGTCAGAGGATTGCTGATGCACTTGGCCCCACCAAAAAGAACATCATCCTGCAGAACCATGGGCTCCTGACTGCGGGAGGCACGGTCGCAGAGGCTGCTGCCTTCTTCATTGCCCTGGAACGTGCGTGTCAGGCACAATTTCTTGTCGAGTCTGCCATAGCACCTGCGACTGTGGGAGGGTCTGTGACGGGACTGCAGAAGACTATTGTGGGTGACGAGGAGGCGCAATATACCAAGGATGGGACGGGCACGCCGAGCGTCATGTATATGCAGTTTGACCCGGAGTATCAGATGATCCTCAAAGAATCCGGTGGTGATTTTCTCCAATGATGAAAATGTACCCGGTATTATACTACCTAGTTAGCCAACGAATTCGCGCTCGGCATTACGTTCGATTCAATTCACACCTTCCAGGCAACGGGACTTTTCCTCCTCAACCCTGAGTAAAACCACAGTGCCATTGTATAGACGTCGTACACCATCACCTCGTTTCCCAAAGCTTCTTGGATGGCTTCAGCAAACGGTGGCATTTGAGTGCATTCCAAGACAATGGCTCCGATTTTCGGATGATCTGCTTTCAATCCCTTTGCAGTCTTTATAAGTTCATCTCTGATGTCAGCATGTACATACGGCTTCTTCCCTGCGATCACGCCCCTGAGATGCCCATCTGCTGGTGCTCCTCGTATGTGGATCCTAGAAAAGGCTGAGGCCGGAACTGAAAGCTTTTCAAGGTGTTGTTCATTGAGACGTTGATTATCGTAGGTCACTATTCCGATGCTTTTCGAGGGTGGCAGCAATGACAGGATGGAGGGAACCTGAATAAGGGCTGAAGTAGCGATGGGTACGGGAAGTCGTTCAGCGAGTCTAGTCAATCAAATAATTCAGTACTCGATGTCCACAATGGAACGAAAATTGAAATTTAACCATACAGGAGAATCTTTCAAAAGAAAGAAAATGGTAATCGCGCAACAAGAGAGAACATACTTCGGTTGTGCCATCGCCAAAAAGCCGCAACTCGTCATAATACCCACACAGCCTTTCGCTATTAATCTCTGTCCGGCATCCACAAAACGATCAATGAACGCATTATCATATTCATCACCCGTGACAACGTCTGATTCAGTCGAGTTCTCTGCCTGCTCTCGAAGAATGGGAAACGGCCAAGTTCTATCATTGTAGGGGTCACCAGGAGGCCGATGAAAATGAATATCAATTGAAATAAATCCCAGAGGGGGTAGAGTAGTATTGCCGGCAGTTTCACCCATGGCTGTGAAAGCAGAGGTTGCCTTCTGACCTTGATTCCGGTGCAGAATGAACAAGGAATGACTGAAAATCGTGGAGCCAGTAACTGATATCCTGTCTCGCTCAGGATTCGTTAGCACTAAATTGAGTTGTAAGCCCGCCTGATCAATCTCCCCTGAAGACATTATCCGGGCGATGGGAGCGTTATCCTTCCCTCACATTGCTCTGCCGTGCCAGTTGTACAGCCCCGCACCTCAACACTCGGCTCATGCCGAGGGGACAGCCCTCCGGTTCCGGGCTGGATCTCGGGAGAATCCGAGGTCGTGGGCCGGCCCCCTTCTTTTAGCAATTGCATGCGGGCGGAGTGCATGGCGTACGTTCCCAATACCTTCAAATCAAGGTACCGATCAGAAAAATTGGCTTGTGTCAAAGCAATTGTTAATTTTGATAGCATAATCGATATTGGTTCCCCCTTTCTTTGCCCTTGGGTTGACGAATGAGCAGTTTCTCTTCGTTGATTAGGGCTTACTTAGTGTTTTGCGACTGCTGTCTTTTGAGCAGATATTTGGAGCATTGATCATCAGCTTCAGCTTTACACAAGTGTACGGGCAGTATATTGCAACATCCGAAGGCAAAGAAGAAAGCCATTCACTCAGCATGGCGACTCAGGGAAGGAAACCGCGTGTGGTGGCCCTCGGCCAACCCAAATATGCCGGCGGCGACTATCTAGCCGAATTCTCAAAGGAGTTTGACTTCTCAGTCTTGGAAGCATACAACCGCGCCGAGACCATGAGTCTTCTACCCAAATCCATCGAAGACGATGGGCCTATCGACGCTTTCATAATCCGGATGGGCACACCGCCGTACGAGCCCTTCGACCAGGAAATGCTGGGAATATTGGCGGAGACCAGCCCAAAGTGCCGAATCATTGCATCTTCTAGTGCGGGCTATAATGAGTTCCCCGTGGAGTGGCTTGCCGATCAAGGGATCTGGTTCACAAATACCGTCGATGCTGTCGCCGAAGCAACTGCAGACATGGCCTTGTTCCTGATTCTAGCCGTGTTGAGGAATACAACCCACGCCGAGAAAAGCGCCAGGAATGGAACATGGCGAGCAGCTCCGGGTTTGGTGCCTGCCAGGGACCCATCAGGCCTAACGCTTGGAATAGTTGGTCTTGGAGCCATTGGAAAGGTGAGTTCTTTTGCACAGTTGAACGAGACAAATTTCTAATCTTTCGAGTTTAGTATTTGGCCAAGAAAGCCGCCGTCTTCAACATGAAGATCAAGTACTACAACCGTCATAGACTCCCCGCTGATGAAGAAGCCAAGTACGGTGCTGAGTATTGTACTTTTGACGAGCTTTTGGGTACTTCGGATATCATCTCGCTCCATTGTCCTCTCAATGCCAGTACGACCAATCTCATTGGGAAGGCTGAATTTACGTCGATGAAAGACGGATGTTTCGTTATCAACACGGCCCGTGGAGCTGTAATAGATGAAGAGGCATTCAAAGACGCTTTGCAGTCTGGGAAGGTTGCAAGAGCAGGCCTCGACGTGTTTTGTAACGAGCCAAATGTCGATCCTTGGTTCTTGGAGAGCGACAAGGTCATCATACAGCCGCATCTCGGAGGGCTTACAGATATGGCATTTCAAAAGGCGGAGAGGGAGTGCTTTGAGAACATCAGACAAGTGTTCCGTTCTGGCAAGCCGTGGTCACCGGTGATAGACATAACCAAGCGCGGTCGACAATAGCGTATCTCGAAATCAGAACACATAGATGACTTATCATAGCTGTGTTGGTCAGATTACATAAAGGAGATTCTTCGTTACATCTCAAGGCTCTCAATCTGACTGTGCTCGTAAAACTTCCGCTTGCCTATATTATATGAGATCTGTCTTTTGGCTCTCGCATTGAGGAGCTACGCGAGTCCAACGTAGAAAAAGAAGAGATTTACACTTGCAATAACGGAGGGTACACTGATACATACCTAGGTAATCGGCACTAATCTACAGTGCCAGATGTTTACATACATACAGCAATTTACCGTTTCACTTATTAACACAGCCATGTTGGTATAAGCGCTGGGTATTGGGTATGGGTGTATTGGGTCTGGGTGTATTAGGTCTAGGTGTATTAGGTCTGGGTATTGGGTTTAGGTTTGTGAACTGATTATGGGTGTGTTTGCGTGTGTGCTGGGTGTGCAATTTGGCATGAGTGAGCGAGTTTTGTGCCGGTGTATCCTCCGTTATTGCAGGTGCGAATCTCTAATTTGTAAAAGAAACACGTTGAAATGTTTATCAGAGGCGACTACTTCAAACAAAAAGAGATGCACTTGGATTCTGGCCGTCAACAATTTAGAATCTCACACTAAGGCTGAAACTATCACTTGCATGAGCAAATGCTGCCTCACGTTCTCTTCCACATCTACAAAACTCCTTTACGCAGCTTCACATCTTCATTGTCAGACGGCGCGTCACCTTTCACACTAAGACGCATTCAAAAACGTTAGCCAAAGCTTGGTCATCTCACGATGAGAGAGATGTCGACACTCTGGGATAGGACTTACCTCTGGCTTTGGGACTCAATTATTTGGATGGCCCCACTTTCCGCATCTGCGTGTTGCTTTCTCTTGCCCCATGAGCCAGATGAAAACCAAGAACCCTCAAATAATTCGTCCAAGTTCTCAAGTTTCTGACCGGCGGTCTCAGGCACCATGACGAACACATATATGAAGGAGACAAGACACCAGCCAGCGAAAAAGATGAAGGCTCCCCAGTTATCGGTCTCGGCGAGGATTGTGGGCGTTGCCTTGTTGATGCCGAAGAAGAAAAGCCAGTGGAAGGTCTGAGAGAGAGCACTGCCGAAAGATCGGAGGTGATTTGGCCAAAGCTCTGCACCAAAGACATAAGGCAGGATGAGAAGCCCCACAGCGTAACCAAATCCGTGAACGAAGATCATAGCAATCGCTACTTGGCTCGCACTCTCTGGTACATCGCCGGCCTGTTTGTATTTGAGGTAAACTCCAAGGTAGATATCAGACATCATCTGAATAGTAATTCCAGTGAACAGACTGCGCCGGCGGCCAAGTGCATCGATAAAGAAGAAACTCGCGATCAGTGTATAGAAGAACTTCGACATGCTGTACATGCCGCTGATGAAGAGACTGTGCCCGGCTCCCCCTCCAAGACCAACGAGGCTCAAGATCGTCGTCAGGTATGAGGTCACGCTGTTGGCGCCGGAAAGCTGGGCCAGTCCATAGCAGATGAGGCATTGCTGAACGCGTCGCAGATTCGCGGGGACCAAGAATGCGTCTTTGCACAAGGTGAAAAAGCCAGGGTTCGGACCAAATGCTTCTTGTTCTTTTGCAACCTGGGCCTTGATGCCCGCGATCTCGTCTGCGACCCGCGGGCTTTCGGCAGCAAGTCCACGAAGGGCAACCAATGTGTCAACGGCGGCATCATCCTTGCCAGCGAGAAACAGCCAACGAGGGCTTTCGTAGAGCATGAAGGATATGCCGATCAGGAGGGCTGCTGCAATGGCTGGTGCAAAGAAGACAATCTGGTACTGGAGCCGGCTCGTCGCCACTTGGGTGAATACTCCATAGACAGTGAAGACCGAAACGGTCAGCGAAAGGAGCATCACAACGCTGAACCAAGAAGCAATCAGTCCACGGATCTCGGCTGGCGAGACTTCGACGAGACTCATCGGTCCCACAACCGTCAAAGCACCAATTCCAAGTCCAGACACAATGCGTGCCGCATATAATGAGCCTAGGTTTCCCATTGAGAACGTGGCAATGATTTGACCAATGATCCACACCAGCATGTAGAGGCGAAAGGACCAAAGCCTTCCGATTCTGTCGTTGAGGAAGAAGGATAGAGCAGCGCCAATGCCTGCTCCGACATAGACCAAGGATATGAAATCAGACTTTTGTTTCGCATTGTCAGAAAGGCCAAAGTCGGCGTCGAAACCGGGGAGAGAAGGTATGACTGATGAGGACCCTTGATCCCACGCTGTATAATGCAAAATCAGTAATGAGCCCTCCAGTCCATTATGAGCAGCAACATACTGATTGGAATCGCAGAGGTCGCGTATAGAGCAGCTGTCAGGAGCAAGTTGCGGTTGCATATGATCTCGCGGGGAGAGGATCGAATCGCCCGGACATATTGCGCGAATGTCGATTCCGTAAGGAATTTTGTAAACGCCATACTGTCGCTCCTCGTGATGGTATTTATCAAACCCCAAAAGCGGGAAACCCTGCAGAGGCCGACACGTCTTTTTCGACAAGAGGATTACTGGATGGTACTAAGTTATGGCAAACAAGAGCTTGTGAATGGAATGATCGATTTCATAGCGAAAGCATCAACGTTAAGCAAAACATAGTCACAAATCAGAGATGCACACGAATGTTTTTCGCATTCGACTCGATATCTCAATGCATGGTGCCCTGGGGAACAGCCCGAAGGTGTCAAATTAACGTCGTCCAGAGCCTAATACGTGCCTCGTACAGGCACTGTGGCTTATCTTTGGAGCTCCTCTGATCGGTTCGGGATGTCCCGACACCTACTTGGGCACTTATCTTATGGCAAGGACCTTGCCAGGCGAATGGGCACAGATAGCCAATGCAAGCCCCCTCTCCAATTCTGCTTGATGCATCTTGAGTCGGCTTCTCCCGATCAACATCGACCTCGCCTTCAGCGGTAGTTGGCCATAGGGGCTCTTCTCAGATCATGAAACAAACTGAGAGAAGGTATCAGGCTACTGGCTATTGTATTCAATCAACTGGCTGGCATCCATTCATTCGAAGAACCGAGTAGCTGTAAAGCATTTGCTCCCAAAAGATCTTTCCAGTCCCAATCTTGAACTTGATCCTGCCCCTCCCCATCATCACGCGAAAATGGCCCGACCTCCGGTGACCAAGCATGATCCAATCATTGTTGTTGGAGCTGGTATATTCGGTCTCAGCACCGCAATTCATCTTGCCAAGAGAGGCTATGGCAATGTCACAGTCTTTGACAAGCAGCCTTACCATATGAGCTTGTATTCCTACTTCAATGGTTGCGATGCGGCGTCAGCAGGTGCGTGGCCCGGCCCACATCTAGCGCAATCTATATAACACTCCATGATCCCTAACATCTTTAGATATTAACAAGATCATACGAACGGCATACGGCAGTCAGGTAGAGTATAGTGAGCTGACAGTCGATGCCCTCCGAGAATGGAACGCGTGGAACGATGAAATTGCGACGGGCCGAGACCTACCTCCAGGCATGAAGATCACAGATCGCGTCTTCATCAACAACGGCCATCTCACTCTCTCTGAAGAGGCGGAACTTCCCGAATTCGAACGACGGAGTGTTGCCAACACAGCACGTGCGGGACAGGAGCCCACGCAGCTGGTGACCAACGACCGAGGCGATAAGGCACTGGCCCTGGCCAAAGGGCGCGAGTATTGCATAGACCCCTTCCGGCGAGCTCAGCGCGGTTTGAACAACGTCGGCCTCGTGGACACCATAGGCGGCACAGCAATCGCGGACAGGGCATGTCGTTTCGCTCTACACAAAGCTCAAAAGTTAGGCGTCAAATTTACCTTTGGCGCCGAGGCCGGATGCCTCGTCAAACTTGTCCAAAATGCAAGCCGCGTTACGGGAATCAAAACCCGCGATGGCAAACAGCACAAGGGAAAACTAGTTGTCCTGGCTTGCGGAGGCTGGACACCGACCTTATTGCCACAGCTGGACGGGTTGTGCGAGACAACTGCTGGATCTGTAGCTATACTTAAGATCCCAAAGTCATCTGCACTATTCAACCGCTTCGCCCCAGAGAACTTTCCATCCTGGACGTTTAACATGCGCCATGGTGCGGAAGGTGGTCTCTATGGATTCCCAAGGGACGATGAGGGGTGGCTGAAATTTGGATACCGGGGGACAAAATATACCAACCCTGCGATACAGGCAGATGGGAAGGAACGCAGCACGCCCGTGACGAGGTGGTCTGAGGAGAAGATCACGACGATACCAGAACAGGCGCTGCGTGTGATTCGGAGATTTATAGCCGAAAATTTGCCTGAACTGGTAGATGAGGGCATCGACGTATCCATGACCCGGATGTGCTGGTACACGGACACGTTTGACAATCACTTCCTCGTTGACTATGTTCCAGAGACAAACGACTCCCTGATGGTCGTTACTGGAGGCAGTGGCCATGCTTTCAAATATCTACCAAATATCGGGCAGTGGGTTGTGGATATCATGGAGGGGAAAGCTGCAGAGAAGCCGGTGACAAGACTGTGGGGATGGAGAACTCTCAACATCAACGAAAAGCCGGTGAATGTCTTGATGGAGGGCAGCAGCGGGACACGAGCATTGAAGAATGTTGCACTAGCAGACGAAGCGGTATTTGGCCAAGTAATCTCAGCAAATTTATAGTGAAATTTGTCAGCTATAGTCATCGGGGGAAAAGCTGGCGATGTTATTGTTGCGGAACTCGGGCTGCCAAGGTAGTTCGACGCGCAGGCAACCCGGAATAGCATGCCTTCGTAGATTCCAACAAAGCCGGGTTCTCAGATAGGCAGTGGTCAAGCATTTTGTGATGACGACAACAGCTCCATCAAGGTGTTAAATACATGCGCGGTCTTGATTGGGTTGGGACTCTCGAAACGTTGCATCACGGGGATGAAAGACCAGGCGTGAGGCCATCTGAAGCTTGTGGGATCAACTCCGTCCTCGCAGGCTATGCCTATTGGTCATGATTCCGCATCTGAGCTGCTAAATCTAAGTATTCAAGGGTCTAATCGGTACCAACGCCGTCCTGAAGTCACTCGTGACGAACACCGACGCGTTTTAGACATGGCTGAATACGTAAATATACAACTTTGTACCCTGATTCTGCAGCTATTTACCACAGTACTAACCATTGATGTTGTGTCGTCTATCAAGCGGTTTATTCGATTAAAGGTGTAAATCCTCCAGATGAGCTCGGATATACTCAAAGCTAGCGGCCCTAGCACCGTCGTTTATGAGCCGGGTAGACTCAGCTCCAAGCTCCAATAATTGCTCCTCCTCCTGCCATGTTGGCCAGAAGGTCAAGTACCCGCTGGAGTTGGTGGCAGCGTAGTTATTGGGGTCCAAACAGTGCACAAAGGAGATGTAAAGGCTTTGGATTGCCGTGCTAACATCATCAGTCTGCAACCATAGCCGAGGCATGTCGGTGCTGTGATATGTCCCCAGGATTGGGGTCCCACTTTCATATGTTGCCTGATATGACCACGCTGGAACCGTAGCAGGGAAAGCTTCCAGAAGGAGCCTGGACATGAAAGTGAACTCCCAGTCGCCCAGGATGGCAGCAAGCCGCTTGAATTCTGGGTAGGTTGTATTTGATGGGCCCACGCCCGCAGGGTTATCGGGGTTCTCGGGGTAGGTGGCGACAAGGCCGGCGACCTCATCTCTTGTGGCGTTGTGGAAGAAGACATCTTCGAGGTACGAGACCAAGTCTGTCTCGGTGGTAATGTTAGACTGGAACAGAGAAAATATGGTTCCCTAGAACAATACATCAGTTGGTGCACCCGACTACAGACAACCCTTTGTGATGGCTTGCTTACCTCGTTCTCCTGGTTGCCGATGATCATTGGGACAGCTGCGTACTTCCCGGTCTCAACGAGGGCTTCCGGGCTATCAGTAAGAACCCGACCATCCTGCCGAGGAGCGTAACTGAAAGCTAGAGAAGTGTAGCTGAGGTAACTGGGAACACTGTTGGATGCATTCACGAATGTATCGTAGTCGACCTCGCGCAGACACTCGAGCTTGGCCGAGTCTTCGACTGACGCACATCCCGCTGCCTCGGCTACGGTGTCAAAGATGCCCTGAGCCTTGACGCCATCGACTGGCTCTGTGGGTGTTATGCTGCCACTGTCCATGATGGCACCCCGGAACAAAGGGCGGCCCTTGTAGGTGTGATTGCCGTCAAACAGTGCAAGCTGGTCAAAAACACTAATGGAACCGGCGCTCTCGCCCCAGATCGTGACCGCATCCGGGTCGCCCCCAAAGGCCTCAATATTATCTGCCACCCACTGGAGACCCATGCGCTGGTCAAGCAGGCCCAGATTGGCTGCCCCATCTGCCAAAACCTCTTTGCCTCCGAGAAAGCCAAGCGCCCCAAGGCGGTAGTTGACGGCCACAATGATCATCGGCTTGCCCTGAGCCACAGACTGAGGTATCAGCACCGATCCGTCGTACTGCTGGGGACTTCCCGTCTCAAAACCTCCGCCGTAGATCCAGAACAGAACAGGCAGTTTCGCATTGATTGGTGTGCCTTGCGGCCGCATGACCGACATAGTCAGGCAGTCCTCAGTCTCATCACCAGTAGTTGTCCCAAAGAACAAGGTCTCCTGGGCACCGGGCAGGAGAAGCACCTCGAGAAGGAGTGGCGTGATGTCTACCGCTGTCATCTGGGGACATGCGGGCCCGACACCGGTGGCATCTACCGGTGCCGAGCCGAAGCTCTCAAGGCGTACCGGGGGCTTCAGTCTCAGGGGCCCGGTTGGTGGTTGGGCATAGGGAATGCCACGGAAGGACTCGACACCACCGTACACGGAGCCTATCACAGTACCAGCAGATAGCACGACCGAGGCTGTTGTGGCCGTTCCGTTGCCAGTTGAGTTTGGGACAGTGGGGGAGGCTCCTGCTGACCTAACCAGCGTGGCTGCGAGAGCGAGTATGCACGTGTTGCACCTCATTGTTACCGCAACGATTGGGATAAACAGTAAGGACGGGATGAAGATGGGATGGTATGGAGAGCGAGATTCTGCACAAGCCGCATACAACTCATCACTCTATCTGGGAGTGCAACTGGATCATAAGATCTCAAAACGTCTAGTTTCCTCTGTAAAATGTGGAAGAAACAAAGAAAGCAATATTTTTGACCGTAGGGGTCGGCGAACACCATGCCGATCCATGATCAAGTTGCAACGGTGCTGCATCCAATAGTCTGGATCCTTCAAATCCATGTGGTACCAAAGTGACCTGATGCGTATTCCGGGGTCCGGGAGTACATAAAAAAACAGGTGGTACTCTGACGGGGATGTGGCGGGACCTTTGTCCGCCAACTGTACCCTGTACGTAGTACCGGCGTGCATGAGCCAGATTGTCTTGAAATTAGAGATTGATGACTAAACTACATATGTATCCAACAGCAAGGGGGCGAAGCCAGCGCGAACCAACTGCGAACCAACTGTTTCGCCTCCCTCATTCTTGCATGGAAAGAGCAACTTGACCATCGCATCCTGAATTACCTAACGAACTCACAGGAGGCACGTTCTCTCCTGGCATTTGCATCCATCAGCTACTCACCAGTTCCGTCCCTTCTTGATTGGCCGCGCCAGCAACGAGCTATGGCAGGCACCGTGAAACATGGCCAGGGCACCGAGACGAAGCCCGTAGTAGTTCGCAAACTCGGAATCAAGTGAGCTCTTCACCTGTTCCTGCACATTAGCATCATGATAACACTGTTTGTCTGACCAAGAACCAACTGTCTAGTGAGACATATCAATTGGCCATGTATCTCCTGGACCAGTACCGCGGCACCACTCTGTCTTGTCGCTATGGAATCCCTCCACGACTTGCAGAATCGCAAGCCCAGCTGGAGAATGAAGTCAAGGTTGCTGTTGTGGATACTATCATGAGACACCCGATGATGCAAGTCAGTATGATAGATGCTTCTTCCAAGACTCCCTCTTGGATTCAGCTCGAGAGTCTTGATTTGACCCAACATATCAAATGGGTCGACCTTGCGGGGCACGACTTCGAGAGCGTGGTGAAGGAGACCTTTACCACCCAGCTCGACGAGCGTTTCCCAGACCTTTCTATCAAGCGGCCGGGCTGGAAGATTACCATCATTCGGCATGGTGATGCTCCCAGGCCTTCCATGGAAGTCCTGTTCACTTGGAATCACCCCTGGTTCGACGCTATGGGCGCCAAGGTGGTTCACGAAGACCTGATCAAGACTCTCAATGCTCATGACGGACCACGCAAGCAGATTATCGAGGGCTTAGATGGCAATATCCTCAAACTACCCCCAGAGGCTCCCTTGCTTCCAACGCCAATCGAGGTTTTAACAGATCTTCCAGTAAATGTGAAGGTCCTCGCCAAGGCACTCTGGGAGGATATGCGGCCGCAATTCCTGAATCGCGATATAACGTGGGCAGCGTGGTGCCCAATTCGCACCTCTCCGTACAAAACTCAGTACCGGGCTTTCTGGGTTGATCAAGCATCTATGTCCGCAATTCTAACCTTGTGAGTGTCTTCAACTACAATCTTAACCCCTTCAACAAATAGCCACTCCCATTTATGATCTATACCTCAACGAACTTCCCATGCTGCTGGCTTTGACACAGGCCGTGGTAACATTCTGAACATTTCCTCTCCTAATTTGGATGAATATTCTCCGGCTGTCTTCTGATAACTTACCCCGTATGCTGCAGGTGTCGGAAGAACAAGACCACTATCACCGGCCTGATGAACGGATTGGCTCTTGTCGCCTTCTCCTTGCGCCTTGATACCACGACCGCGCCAGGCTTTCAAAGTTCCACCATCGTGGATCACCGCCGGAACCTACCCCCAGCCTCACAAGATGCCCCATGGGTTCAGCCCGACAGGGCAGTAAGCAACTACGTAACGCAGTGCCTCCACAGATGGGACCCAGATCTAGCAACACGAATCCGCTCCAAGCTACCGGCCTCTACCAGCAAGGACGGAGAAATAGATCTCTCTCCTGAGCTCCAGAGCGAACTCTGGGCTGCTTCAGAACAGAACCGGCTAGAGATAGCACAAAAACTGGAAACCGGACTACAGAACGACTTAGTTGGGCTATTTAAGTATGTTACAGACTGGCAGCAAACGATGAGCGGTATGGCGAAGAAAAAGCGCCAATTCTCATGGCTCATAACAAACATCGGTGTGCTAGACCCCAGCCTATCAACAGCGGGAGCCACAACACAGTCGCCAACTGGCGGTGGGGGCGGCGACAGCAGCAGCAGCAGTAGCAAACCTGGTGATGGGGGAAAGTGGTCGATCGAACGAGCCCAATTTGGCCTCAGTACCGAGGTCCCTTCCGCAGCCATCGCATTGTCGCCAGTCAGCGTCGTTGGTAGGGGGATGAGTGTTGGTGCCAGCTGGGCCGACTGTGCTGTTGATGCAACGCTAGCGGAGCGCATCATGGCTGATCTGGAACGGTGGCTGGCTCAGCTTGCGACCCAATCTTGATGTACCAGTGTGGAGTGTGCCGTGGGTCCGCTATTTAGGAGGTGCATATGAGATAGATACCGCTTGTGTGTATGTACAGACACGTACGTCTACCTGCAGCCGCCAAGTGCTCACTTGCAGACAAGGATTTGAATGTGATGTGTTTGACCCCTGCACGTTCTGCCCCAGCAGCCCCAGCTGCCAAGGATGCTTGTTACAAGGCTTAGCATCCATATACTACTCTACCCCTGTCGATGCATGTAGATCAGTCCATCTTGACCTTGGGGGCGGTTGGCCCACTCGGAATACTTCATTGGCTACCCCCACTCCAGGGTAATTCACGAGCATCATGAGATCAAGAGTACCACATTAGGTTACCTAGATAGGCTTTAAGTTGGTTCACGCCATCAACCAACGGACAATAATCCTTCAGGATTCGGCACATTGTATACCCCTGGACCTTTCCAAGGTTCCCGCGCGTCCCGACGCCACTTTGGACATGCTCACGACGATCGCTGTAGCGCGGACCACGCAGGCAGCTGTGCAGGATTCACATGTGAGCCGTCTTATTACATACCGTCGGTCCGTGAAGTTCGTGGTCACCTCTTTGCCCGTCGTATGCAATGACGTGCGGCTGATCCGCAACGATGCCAGACACGAACGAAAACGGGAAGCCTCCTACCAACGCCCGTGGCCCCAAGGCCAAGGACGACACGGAACGTCTCAAGAAGAGAATCCAGAGGCACTACGACGTGACCTCGGATCAGTTCCTCAAAGTCTGGTATGGCTGCTGCCCACCCACGGTGCCCTCACATTTGCCGTCGCATCACGTTGGCTGACCAAAGACTCACCTGTCAAGGGGAGAACACATTCACCATGGCTATTTCAAGACGCCAGAAGATACTGCCGAGCAGGCCCAGCTGAACCAAGTCATGCAACTCGCCGAGACGGCGGGTGTCTCCGCAGGCTCTAGGGTGCTTGACGTTGGGTGCGGCATCGGCGGGACCGCCAGGTACCTCGCTCGAGAACGGGGCTGCAAGGTGACGGCCATCACCAACAGCCGGCGACAGGTCGAGATCGCGCGCGAACTGGCGGCGGCCGAGGTGGCCAAGCTGGGGTCCTCCTCTTCCCCGTCATCGCCGCCATCGGCGCCAGCTGACAGCAGCACCACCGGCGACGATTTCGTGCAGTACCCCGGCGCCGACGGAGGCGCAGTGCGGATCCTCGAGCTTGACGTAGACAAGATGCGCGAGCACCTGGGGACAGCCCGGGGTGAGACATTCGACTGCGTCTGGATATCCGAGGTGGTGTTTCACCTGCATGACAGGCAGCTCTTCTTCGACTCGGCCTCGGCGCTGCTCGCTCCCGGTGGGCGGCTTGTCATCGCAGACATCTTCAGGACGGCGCCTGACCCGGCTTCGGCGCCGAAGCGTACCCAAAAGGAGCTTGCATCCATCCGGCGAAACCATCTATGTCCGGAGCTCGGCACTGTGGAAGAGTACGCTGCGATGGCCAAGCAGGCCGGATTAGGGCCCCGAGGTGAGGCTATGGATATCACCCAGGATGTCGCGAAAACATGGTAAGCTCGAGTGTTTGTCCCTGTATCTCTGAATTTCATCATGGCACTTGGGTGTCCTGCATGTCCCGGAAACTTTTGGCATCGGCTCTAACCACATGACCACTACTTTAGGGAAACGTCTCTGCCGATAGAATCAGTTCTCTTTGTTATTTTCCGAGGGAAAGACACTATAGGATATGTGCGGGGAATGCGGTCAATGAAAAAGGCGTATGCTCATGGGACGGCAATCTATTCGATCCTTTGTTTTGAAAAGCCTTGAGAGCCTTATTTCACAATAGTCCGACAAAACATCGTATCTACAGGGAAAATGCACTGGGTGCCCCAAATTTCGTTCAAAGTCGCCTGATTTGTGATACGTGGAACCTTACAGTAAGCTACGTCACATGCCAACGACTGTCGTGGTGGGTTTGAAGGACCATTCAAAGCACGCCAGGATTTTATTTTTGGAAGGAAGAATCGTCTGAACGCAACCTTGGAACCCATAGGATTCGAAGACCTAGAATATCCGTCCTAGTTGCCGGCAAAACGGCCGGCCACATTGAGGCTCTTTCTGTACGAGCTAAGATGAACTTGAAGTGCAACCTTGCTGCCTTGCCAGAGAAAAAAAACATGGGTAGGAGCCGGGGGCGGGAGGGACGGGGAGGGGGCGGGGTTGGCGTGCACCCAAGTGCTCATACATAAATGTTGATAAGACTCTAGCGACGTTCAATTGCACCTTTCCATCCACGGGCAGGTGTGTCGGTGTTGGCGTTGGTGTGGGTGGATCCTACTCCAGCTGCCTCGGCCCATCGCCTCCTTCTGGCAAGGGCGCTTACTGAGGGTACATATGCGAGTTCCTCTGGCGTGACCAGTTGGTCGTGGAGGAGCATCCATCATTGATGTTGTGAGATGGTGTGTGATGAAAGGACTTGTTCTATTAATATACGCACCAGTGGGATCTTTTAGCTACCGGTATCGGTACGTTACTTAGGTAAAGGGCAAGCCCATCAAATGGTGCGTATTCGCCGATCAAGACGAAGTCGTGTTGTGGATTAATTTGTTGACCCTCTCCTCTGACGGTTTCCAACTAGCCCACCGTTGCACTCGAAACCTGCCCCATCACAAAATGGCCATGAGTAATGAGGATGCGGCCACAGTGGCTGGTATCGTCCTCATTGTGCTCGATATTTTGACCGTGGCCGGCCGCTTCTACTCACGATGGTTTACCAAGGCCGGCTTGAGGTGGGACGACTGGACCATTCTGATAGCTCTGTTGACAGGTCTTATCCCAGGAATTCTGACCATATACGGTACGTCTTCTATGTTCACTCTTTGTCTTCCTTTTTTCTTTTTCTTTCTTTTTCCAATATATTCGAGAAGCTCAGATCGTGGACCGCTAAATATCCACACAACTGAGAGTGACATGGAGAACACTTGAGAGCTAACAAGACCATCGCACCCGACAGCAAGCACAGTATCATCGACGGGGCCCGCCGCGGCCAGCAATTTCAACCCGGACTACGTCTTCACTGAGGCCGACATTACATACACCAAGATCACGTTCTCGACGTCGGTATTATATTTCCTCGTCACCTCTGTCACCAAGATATCCCTCTTGCTTCTCCTCTACCGCATTTTCTCCATCAGCAGGTCCTTCAGGCTACGTATCTATGCCGCTGAAGCTGTGGTCGTAGCCTTCTGGCTCGCGGCCACGCTCTGCGACTGCCTGAACTGCATCCCGCTAGAATGGACGTGGAGGAACGGCAACGCCGACCCAAGGTACTGCATCAACTTCAACACGTTCTGGCTGGTCACGGGCATCTTCGAGAGCGTGATTGATCTCGGCATATTGATCTTGCCATTCAGTGCCGTGTATAAGCTGCAACTTGACCGGAGCAAGAAGTACGGTGTAGCTGGTATTTTCCTCCTCGGAGGTTTGTAAGTTCCGCCGTTCACTGGGCACCTAGTAGCCTAGCCTGCCTACCCAGACACTGCGCGGTGCATTCCTTCTGACATTTTGTTGTCCTCATTCAGTGTTCTCTTCTCCGGCGTCGTCAAGATCATCCTTAGCTACGTGCAAGACAGCCGTGAGCCGGACTTCGCCAATGGAGCACTGTTCACGTCGATTCACCTCTACCTCGGTATCTTGTGCGCTAATATCTCCCCCTGTTGGCCCCTGTTTGCCAGGATCGGCCGGGCGAGCACGGGGTCATGGGTGAGGATGTCGGAGCTCGGTAAGCGCTGGTACGGCCTGAGCAGCGGCGGCCAGACTCAGAAGTCTGCGGACACGGGCATGGGGCCACAGAGCAGCCATGGGGAAGACAAGACTCGGGCTCACAACTGGCAGTCTGCAGTCGAGGTCGGGCCCTCAGATTTTGAGCTTCCCATGTATGGACGGGATCGCCAGACTTCTGATGACAGGGTACGACTAAATGAGCCAAACATGCGCCAAGCACAATGGTAATGTGGAGTGTGGAAGTACATGAAGGTTGTCTCCCATACATTTTCTACCTAGGTAATTTAGAGAGCTCGGGGTTTACGCATTCATGAAATAGATTTCGTTTTCTGGGGCCCACTCTTCAAATGTTTTCAGTCCACTTGGCCGCGAGACCATTAACTTCACAGAATGGTGTTCCCAGTAAGGTCCGGGTGGTTTTGATGATACAAATTTGTTGAACAAAAGACTACATTACGATTGATGGTTTTCATAGCCCATCCAGACCAGTCTGCAGTTCCGGCACATTGGCTTTCAACTCATCAACGATCTCCTTCCACACCTGCCTCTGAAGAGCCCTCGCCTTCTCACTGTCTATGATGGTGGCAGCATGATGGCGGTACCGATCGGGCGTCAAGAAGTAAGTGAAGAACTCGCCCTAAAACGCACCTCAGTAAAGTGTCGACGCAAAAAGGGCACAGGCGAAGTGACCACCAACGTAGGCAGGCCAACAACTTACATGATTCTCCTTTGGCTTCAGAGCGGCCTGGAGGATAATTCTTGCTCCCGAGTCGGGGGTCTTGGAGGTTATCACCAGGGTTAGGTAGACGCAAAGCGCATGGAACCATGATCTCGATGCAATCTCGCGGCCGATGCCCGTGTACACCATGCCCGGACAGACGCTGTTCACGATGACGAGGGGACTGTTAAGGGGCAGAAACGTTAGTTACTCAGCCCAGACGAGTGTCTGCTGTGCAGAGGGATAGAGGGCAGGCAGCTGGCAGCGGCGGTGGTGGTAATGTGCGCGGGGAATTCGATCAATAACTTACTCGCCATCCGGCCCTCGCGCCAGTCGGGCAATCTCCTCGATCGTGTACATGATCAGAAGCTTGCTGTTGGCGTAGTTGGGCTCGGCATCCCAAAACCCGCCTGGCCAATTCTCTTTACTGCACACCTGTCTCAGTATGCCGTCCTCCCGCTGCGCCCATTTAGTCAATTCGTCGACGTCGGGGTAGAGATGCTCGCGCGAGGAGAGGAAGACCATATGCGCTGGCGAGGATCGCTGGTCCCGGGCTCCGCGCATCCACCCCAGCAGGAGCAGGCCGATGAGCGTGGAGCCGATGGTGTTGATCTGGATTGTTCTCTCCCTGGGTCGATTGTGCGCGTCAGACATGAAGATTGACT
>JACBFG010000019.1:1326369-1339373 GCA_013435955.1 Diaporthe sp. HANT25 | reverse complement strand
GGGGTGATGTGCACCTACCACCCGTGCGGACTCTCCTCCCAGTGAGAGTTGACGATGCCGCCGTTGATAACCGCCACGTCCAGCTTCTCGGGGCCAGAGAGGCTGCTCCTGAGCTTGGCCATGAAGCCGGTGCACGACTCGTAGCGCTCCAGGTCTAGCTCCAGGCACGAGATTTCGCCCTTGCGAGAAGGGCCCGCAGCTTCCTCTACACGGCGTTTCGCAGCATCGGCGCGGGATGCGGCGCGGGATGTGATGATGACATTAGCACCGAGGTTCGCAAAGTGGATGGCGGATGCTAGCCCTAGGCCGGACGTGGCGCCGACGATGAGGACCGTCTGCCCGTCAAAGGTGCCGGCCGGGGGCAAAGGCACCGGGACGAAGCGCCCGATTGTGCGTTTTACAGGAGCGTCAATTATCAGCTGCGTCATGGCCGTGTAGTCTTGGTGTCTTGGGGTCTTGGTTCTGTGGACGGTGGGTTGAAACTTGTCGAAGCTTGACGGCCTCGGTATATTTGGCAGAAGGGAAGGGGCCTTGGCCGAGTGTCCTGGGCTGTTTTGGTCCAGGGCTCTACAGGGGAGTAGGTGTATACCCAGGCACCAGGTCAGTCCCCCAGCCACCAGCTGGCTACTACAGC
Organism: Diaporthe sp. HANT25; assembly: GCA_013435955.1. NCBI lineage: Eukaryota > Fungi > Ascomycota > Sordariomycetes > Diaporthales > Diaporthaceae > Diaporthe > Diaporthe sp. HANT25. The sequence continues at coordinate 1,338,739 of JACBFG010000019.1, read as the reverse complement.
ATCATCTCATTACCCAAGTGTAACTTCGTACGCCATCATCTGGCTGCAAGCCGAATTTTCCAATGCGTGCAATAACTGGACAAACCCCAGAACGCGTCAGACTACATGACTTTTGGGAGCAGCTCCACATGCTCCTCGTAAGGCCGCAAGCCGGTCCTCCGCGCCGAAGCCCAGGCAGCAGGTATATCAATGTTACGGTACAAAATAGTACGGATGTGTGATATGTAGGTTACAGTAGGTACCCATATAAATCCTTCCGCGCTGCAAAGGATGCAGGGTACTTTCGTTCCCTAGACGGAGATGGGCCCTAACACGGCTGGCATTACTGAAGGCCCGAACCATTGATCCGATGTTGGTTGCATGAAGGATGCGACTAGGTATCTCACTAATCAGGTCTCACTGCAATGTTCCTTGTACCACCGAACCACTCAACAACCTTGGAAGGTAGGCCAACTGGAAGTTTCAGCGAAAAGTGAGCCAATAGATGTTCGATATTCTAATAGCCGAGATAGAGTCGGGCTTACTTCGAGCCTCACGAGTACATTGCAGCGGAGCCGCAACAATGCAGTGGCACCCCACACAGACTTGATCAGCAGAGCCGCAGTGCCGCAGCGTGCGACTCTATGATTCTTCTCTACGCTGTCTTACCAAGCTTTCGCCCAAGCTTCTTCAGCTTTCCTGCCAAGCTGTTCTCGGCCGCATCTAATAGACGTTGCACCACCGGTGTACCCACTCTGATTAAGTACAGTAGCAGCGTGGGGCAAAACGGGTAGGCGGGGTAGCCTAGTTCCAAATCCTTCAGACCGGCATAGGACTTGGCGTCGTCCACTTATCAACAGGGCTTGCAGGGCTGGCTGCAGGAGAGCGGCACAGGCCGGGTAGCGGATGCGGCGCCACGCAGCCACCGCCGAGGCAGAAGCTGCTTGGTGTTGGTGTGCAAGACCCCTGCTGCATATTATCCATGTCTTCCAAGATCACCGACCACGACGTCAACTGCGTGCAACATCGGCTCCGCAGTGGTGGTCAGCCCAAACGCCATCAGGCCATATCGTGAATATCGGGACGACTTAGTATGATGATATCCTCGGCTCGCCGGCGCGACCTGCCTTGTATATCTAAGCGTATCGAGCGGCTATCTAGTGTACCGAATCCTTCGCGCAATCCTCCCTCTGTTCACACCATTCTGGTCCAATAGTTCCACTTGATGCTTACTGACAGCACCACCTTGGGGGCGATATATCTGGAAGAGGGAATTTGGACCGCGTCACATGCATGCTGTAATGTCTCCAGAGATCGTCAAGCTGGAAATAGGATTGAAAAAAGAAGATGAAGTCTGAGTGCACCACTGATCATGCTGGAATCTTGCCACACGAGGCACTGCTGCCTTGTAGAAACGGCAAGTTGGTAAAACCCTGCAGCTTCTACATCACAGAGGATTATGCAAGTTTGCGATAATCGTAGATCACTCAACCAATACTGCGTATGTGCATGTTCAATACGACCATCCCAGCGTGGAGACGTCTTCTTGCAGGAGGCAGCCAGAATCAGGGTCCTGCGCAAATCCAATTGTGTAAACGCTGTTGCATGAGGACCTCTCAGCTCTCCACCAGGTCCTGTCGCTCACCAGGAAACACGCTGAACTTGAATTAACAATCGATTCCAAGGCCCTTTCGAGGTGGAAGAAAACTATTCACATATCCTTGTACAATGGGCGACTCACGGACGGAAGAGAGCAACTTTCTCTCTGAGACAGGGACTCTGGCCACCTCGCTCAGGGGCCACAAGATCCAACCTGCGGAGCAGACCAAGTCGCTGCCAACATTCTACCGCAACCTCGAGGAGGCCCTCGACATCAAGCGCGCGTCAGACAGCTTCTACTCGACGCTGCCGACTGCCGACCTGCATGGCAGCACAGCGGACTTCTGCTCCGGGGACGTCATGTCAATGGGCAGGAGCGCGGAGCACCGCGCCGAGTTCCTCGCCGAGCTCAGCAGGCATCCCGAATTCGCCCTGGGCACAACGAGCTCGAGGCTCATGGATGGTAACTACGAGTATATCGAGGAGGTTGAGTCCGAGATCGCCGCCTTCCACGGCGCCGATGCTGGGCTGCTCGTAGGGTCCGGGTTCGAGGCCAACTTGGCCATCTGGACGACGATTCCGAAGCAAGGAGACGTCATTGTCTATGACACTCTGGTTCACGCCAGCACGCACGATGGCATGAGACAGTCCCTGGCGGCGGACAGGGTCGCGTTCCCACATAGCGATATCGATGCCTTCAAAGACACGCTGCGGGACATCCTAGCCACACGTCCTCTGATACGCCAGGGGAAGCGCTCGGTCCTTGTTGCGGTCGAGTCCGTGTACAGCATGGACGGTGATCTATGTCCGCTTCAGGAACTCGTCGAAGCCGCCAAGGAAGTCTTCCAGGGCCATGAGGGCGGTATCCAGTTCGTGGTTGACGAGGCGCATAGCGGTGGTTTCCTTGGCCCCGAGGGCAGAGGCCTCGTCTGCGAGCTGGGGCTGGAAAAGGAGATTGCGGTGGTTATGCATACCTTTGGCAAGGCGGTCGGGGCCGCTGGAGGTGAGTGCCCGCCACTTACGACGTACCATGATTTGGAGCCTTGCAAGCTAACGTCCCTTCCTTGAGGAATCATTCTCGGCAACAAAAGTATCCGAAATACACTGATTAACTTTGGACGGGCGGTCATGTTCTCTACAGCGCCCACGTTTCCATTCGTCGCTGCCATAAAGTCAGGGTATAAGGTGCTTAGAACCAAAGAACAGGTACGGAACGTCTACTTGCCTCTTTTGATAACCCAGGCCAGTATAAAGTTGCTGAGTATCCTTAATTTCAGGACCGACAGCATGTTCAGGACATGGCTATGCTGTTTTTTGAACTTTTGACCTCGCATGACCTCTGGGAGGAAGCGACGTCCAAGGGCATCCTGAACGTCCCTCTAGCTGATGGATGGGAAGACCGGGTAATTCAGACCCATCTCTTCGCCATCTTAACCAGGCCAAAGTCTTTCTGGTGGCTTTACTATCATCTCCTCTCGTCCTCATTCCGCACCTTCCCCGTAACGTACCCGGTGGTGCCATTAGGACAGGGCCGTTTGAGGTGCATCATCCACGCTCACAACACGGAGGAGCAAGTGAGGGGGTTCGTGGATGCGATCTACGCATGGGTGCAAGAAATGATGGACATAGATGCCGGCAAGGCAGCCCAACCGGTGACAAAGGCGGCCAAGGAGGTATACGAGTGGATGAGACAGGAGCAGGTGAATGGGTTTGGGATGGTGTGAGCTGGTTGCGTGAGGCAAGGGAACCCGGTACTATCTACATAGACCCTAAGACACACAAGTACACATTGTAAAAGCTCTCATGAAGGTAACGTCGAAATTTTGATTTAGGAGGTTTGCTGAGATGATGGATGCCTATGACCTCATGAAAACAGGTGCCTAGGAAGCCAGCTATATCAAGTTTCATTGAAGTTTGTGCGACTTGATTGCAATTTTAATTCCAGTGCAAAGATGGGAAAGATACATCACAGAGGTTTTTGGTGGGGGTTTTCTTTTTGCGCACGTCTCTACCTAGGTACCTGGGCATGCTAGTTGTTGCGCCGCTTCCGTGCTGCAAGGTAATCGTAGCACCAGATATGGGGTAGCGTCAGTCAGGCACAGAAAAGGATGGACCACAAGGTCCTCAGTAGAAGAATAATTTCGGGCAGGTAAGCGCCTAAATACATAAGCAGAAGCGACCCACCCTACGCTCTCTTTTATATCCTTACCTTCTTTTACATTTACAATACTCACCCTTTCTATTCCCCCCTAAACAGACCTTCAATACCACCTCACTTGATGGAGCCCATTGCCATCATTGGCCTGGCCTTCAGGCTCCCTGACGGGGCCGAAGATGATTTGAGCTTCTGGGATATGCTCAAAAATGGGAGGAACGTGATGAGGGAATGGCCCAAGGACAGGGCAAACATTGAAACTTTCTTCAAGCCCGACTCGGGTGTCAAGAACACGGCAAGTCTAGCTGAGAAGACGAAACCCGCCGACCTTAAAAATGGGCGCTGATAAGAAGTAAAAAATAGCTATATTCCAAGGGAGGCTATTTCATGAATGGGGACCCTGCCGCCTTTGATGCTCCATTTTTCTCGATCACACCACAGGGTATGAAGGGCGCAGCCCGATTCCGTCTCTTGGTATATGCAAATGCTGACATGTGAAGATAGAGGCTGCTGCGATGGACCCGCAGCAACGATGGCTTCTTGAGACTTCTTACAGAGCTCTGGAAAATGGTACGTGGAATCGCACTGTCGCCTGCCTCGGGCTTGGACCAAAGTCTTACTCTACATAGCTGGCATTCCTTTGGAGAAGGCCGCAGGAAGCCAAACGGCAGTCTATGCCTCGTCTACCTCGGAAGACTACATTATGATGACTGCCAAAGACCCAGATACTGCGGCGCAGATGTTTGCCACGTCCACCAGCCCCAGTATTCAAGCAAACCGGCTCAGCTGGTACTTCGACCTCAAAGGCCCCAGCATACATGTCAACACTGCTTGTTCATCCAGTATGATCACAATGGATCTTGCGTGCCAGAGCCTGAGGAGCGCGCAGAGTTCAATGGTATGCGAAGCCATCAAAGCGAGGGTTTCAGCAACTTAGTGAAACGCTAACCTTTTTGTTTCTACTTCAGGCCTTGGTGACGTCTGGTAACAGTTTGCTGAGCCCAGAATGGTCCCTCTATATGTCGAACATGAATTTCCTGTCACCGGATAGCAAATGCTACAGTTTTGATCACCGGGCCAACGGCTATGCGAGAGGAGAAGGTGTCATTGTCCTCGTGCTAAAACGGCTTTCCGACGCGATCAGGGAGGGTGACTCGATTCGTGCCGTGATTCGGGGGACCGGCTCGAATCAGGACGGCCACACTCCAGCCATGCCTCAGCCGAGCCAATCCGCACAGGAGGCGCTTATTCGGCAGGTGTACAAGAGCTGCAACTTGGGCTTCGAGACGACTCGTTACATAGAATGCCATGGTAAGTTCCTCCGCTATAGGAATTATATCGTCGTATTTAACGATCTTAGGCACCGGCACACAGATTGGAGATGTTACAGAAGCAACCGCATTGGGCCGGGTTTTCAAGAGCAGCAGGTCCGCCAAGGAGCCACTTTACATGTAAGTGCACCAGGCGAATTTTGGCCGCTGACAGTAGCTGACTTCACCGCACCGGGCAGTGGCTCAATCAAAGCAAACATTGGTCATCTAGAAGGAGGCAGTGGGCTGGCGGCCATACTCAAAACTATTATGATACTTGAGACTGGAACCATCCCTCCGCAAGCCCTGTTCGAAAAGCTGAATCCTAAGATCAAAGCCAGAGTTTACCACCTGGAGGTACGAAGTCCCTATCAGTACTGGTATCTATATATATGCTTTGAGCCCAATCTGACAGATTATAGGTGCCAACGTCTTGCATCGCTTGGCCAAGCCACGGCCTACGACGGGTCTCAATTGATTCATTCGGCTTTGGCGGAGCCAACAGTCATATCATCCTCGATGATGCCTTCCATACCATTGAAGCTCTCGGCCTTGCAAGCAATTTCCGCATCTTGACCTCCACCGCTTTTCTCACAAATGGGGTCAATGGGGTCAATGGCACAAATGGGACGAATGGGGTGAAACATGCAGTACCAGTCGGCAAGACGAGTAAAGCGATACCCGACTATCAATTACTGATATGGTCGGCTCGAGATGAAGCGGCACTGAAACGAATGCTTGATCTCTACGATGGGTACATTAAATCCCATGTAGTAAATCAAGGCGCCAACTTCCTCGGAGACCTTGCCTACACGCTTGCTGCGCGCCGTTCCGTCATGGCCTGGAGGTCCTTCTACGTCGTGGACGGAACGGGGAATTCAGAGACCTTGAACCTGTCGTCTGCGAAACGCGGACGCGCGGCTCGTGAGAATGGTGTGGCCTTCATCTTCACTGGGCAAGGCGCGCAGTACGCCAACATGGGGATGGAATTACTCTGCTATCCAATCTTCGAGGCTACACTCGCCAAGGCCCAGGGTATTTTCCACGAACTGGGAGCCGAGTGGGCCCTACTTGGTGAGAATAGAATTATGCCACCAGTTCCCCCATTGACACCGAACAACACTTTCTGACTGAAGGAACCATAGATGAACTTAGAGACCAATCGCGCATCAACAGCCCAGAGTTCAGCCAACCTCTATGCACGGCGCTTCAAATTGCCCTGGTCGAATTGCTGGGAACGTTCAATATCTCTCCGGACGTTGTAGTCGGGCATTCATCGGGCGAAATTGCGGCGGCATACGCCGCTGGAGCCCTTTCCCTCCGCTCCGCCTGCAAAGTTGCCTATCACAGAGGCCGTCTTGCTCAGCAGGTGGCCGCGGCATCTGCACTCAAGCAGCAGCCGGGGGCCATGATGTCTGTGAATCTCAGCGAATCCGAAGCCGAGTCCTACTTGACAAAAGCGTCACCGGCCAGAGGACGCGTTTCCGTTGCGTGCATCAACAGCCCGACCAACGTCACCCTGTCTGGTGACGAAACGGCCATTGATCAACTGCAAGTCGGCCTCGAAAAGGATGGCGTCTTCGCAAGGAAGCTCAGAACTGGCGTGGCCTACCACTCCCCCGCTATGCATCAGATCGCGGCCGAGTACTTGTCCAGCTTGGGTACACTCGAGCCACGAGACCTGCACGGCGGCAGCAGTCCTTCAATGGTGTCGACAGTAACCAGCCAGAAGGTCGCAGCAATCAGCCTGTTAGACCCGCAGTACTGGGCGGACAATCTGGAATCACCCGTACGTTTTGTCGACGCACTGCAATACGTTGTCCACACCGCCCCCAGGGTAGACGGCCTTAAGCCCATCACCAACTACCTCGAGATCGGTCCCACTGGAGCGCTGCAGCGACCCATACGCGACTCCTTGACACATGCCGGCAACAGCACAGCCCAATACACATCAGTACTGTCGAAACAGAACTCCCCTTTGAAGACCGTTCTGCAGTTGGTTGGTCAGCTATTCACCTGTGGTCATCCCGGTGTTTCAATCACGGCAGCTAATCAACAGGATGGTCTGTCTCCTGTCGCCAAGCCCGTGGTAGATGCACCCCAGTACCCATTTGATAAAACGCAGACATACTGGCATGAGCCCAGATACAGTCGTGACTGGCGACTCCGTGAAGGGCCTTCGGCGAGCCTTTTAGGCTTACGTACAAATGACTGGAATCCGCTCCAACCACGTTGGCGGAAAATGCTCAAGGTCGAGGAGGTTCCATGGGTGGCAGACCATGTCGTGGGCAACACTATCGTCTTCCCTGCGGTTGGTTCACTTATAATGGCTATGGAAGCCGTCAGACAAACAGTCAGCAGCACGAGCAGCCAAGCAATCCGGGGTTACCTTGTGAAAGAGGCTACCTTCACGAGTCCCATTGTCGTCACCCAGGGACAGACAACAGAGGTCATGACGCATCTCCGTCCATTACAACAGACATATGAGAGGTCTTCCACTCGATTTGAGATCGAAATATTCTCATATGCCGAGAGCTACTGGAGAGCCTGCAACAAATGCATCATTCATGTCGAGTTTGAACAAGAGTCCCCGGCCGAAGTGGACGGCGGACAGGAGTTGCAGTCACTCACCGAATCGCTTGCTCGGAAGTATTCCGACACAAAGATCAAGACCGATGTGCAGATTGCCAGTTCCGATTTCTACAACTGGCTACAGGACAACGGCTTTCGCTACGGACCAACCTTCTCTCTCTGCGATGAGGTTTGCTGGGACGGGCACGATGTCGCTCTTGCCGAGATCAACGTTGGACATCCAGTTCAGTCATTTTACGAGGGCGTTGTTCATCCCGGGATCCTGGATTCATGTTTGCAGGTCTGCCCAATCGTCCCGTCTCAAGGAATGTCGAAAAATGTTCCAACCTCGGTCCCACATAAGATAAAGGACGCCTGGATAGCAGCGACAGGGTGGCAAAACCCAGCTACCAACCGCGTCAAGGTCGTAACAGAGGCAAAGCTTAAGCATCTTGGCGCTGGTATTGACTGCGAGGTGGCGGTCTTGTCGGAAACAGGCGTCCTTCTGTCCTATATCAAACGGCTGGAGATGTTGCCAATCATGGCCCGTGAAGTCGACACTGCTAAGAGCGGAAGGAAGTTATTGCACCGTGTCGACTGGCAGCCACACGTATCATTGCGCCGCCTCAGAGGGCTGGATGCGTTCGGCATGTCTTGCATTCCAAATTTGAAACACTCGCCGGAGGAAGAAGAGGCAATTGCCCACGACCGTGTCGAGTTGGAGGAGACCCTCAGGGCTGTTGCGCATCAGAACATTCACAGCCTTCGGGGAACCGACCAGGAGAAAATGCCAGCCCGCATGAAGAAGTATGTCTCTTGGATAGAACGTCAGATTCAGCAAAAGCCAAGCAAAATCTCTCCTGAGGCATGCGATCTCATCAACAGATTACGAGAACTCAGCATGAGACGACCATCGTGGAAGATTTTCACAGAGGTCGCCCAGAACCTTCTTTCCATAGTCCGAGGAGAAGCACTGGAGGTCGACTTGTCAGCCTTGACACAGGACTGGCTCGATGACGTGATGGCTACTGTCTTCAACGAGGACCTCGAAGAGCATCTCGCACTGTTAGCCCACCAGAAGCCTGGCCAGAAAGTCCTCGAGATCAACGCTCGCAGAGGCGCTCTCACACGCTACGTTCTATCGGTCTTCCAAAGCATCGAAACTCGTACAGGGGGGATAGCGTTCTCTGAGTATACTTACTCCGATGCGTCGACAGCTTTTGTAGAGGAAGCTCGGCAGCGATTTTCTGAGCACGAAGACCGCATGGACTTCAAGTGTCTCGATATCAACCAAGACCTCATCAAGCAAGGTTTGGGGCCTGCCAGCTACGATGTGATCTTCGCAGCAGGTGCCCTACGGACAGCCAAGAATCCAGATTCCATCCTTCAGAATCTTCGGCGACTTCTGACACCGGGTGGCCGGCTCTTCCTCCACGAGATCACCGCCCCTGGCCACTTCGAGATAGGATTCACCTTCGGTGTCACAGCGGACTGGTGGAATGGCCGAGAAGACGATCGCGACGGGGAGCGAGCGATGACAGTCCACCAATGGGATACCGTTCTGAAGGAAAACGGCTTCTCAGGGACCCTGATCCACAGAGACTACAATCCCGATGCCGCGCATCGCTTCAGCCTCATGGTGACCAGTGATGTTCAGACAGGACTTCCACGATCAATAACAAGAGTTCTGATTGTAGTGATGGAGGACGACGATTTCCAGAAGTCAGTTGCAGAGAGTATCCTTCAGAGCGCAAACTGGAACCCCCAAGTGATCAAGTTCAACGAGCTGGCAGACGGGAAGCTCCAGTCGGGTGACCATATCATCTGTTTGGCCGACATCTGTCGGCCGTTACTCCTGCCTATGGACCAGACGACACTGAGCGCTATTAGAAACTGGTTACAACAATCGGCGAATTTACTCTGGGTTACTACATACAATGACACCGAGAGCACGGCGCTCGGGTCCTCGTATGCCTACGCCGGGATTAAGGACGGGCTTCTCCGCACGTTACGCAACGAATTTGCGCTCAACCGCATCGTCTCTCTCACTATTGGCGACGAGCCCCGGGGAGTAGCCTCGTGCGCAGAATACACAACGTGTGTGTTCGAGTCGACCTTTGGAAAGCTCGGCACTGATGACGAGTATATTGTCCGAGATGGCCAGATCCTAACCGGGCGGCTGGTGGACGACATCGATACCAACAAGAACCTCACATCGTCTATAGTGCCGGAAGCTATTGCCGAGCCTTGGCTGCCAGGACCGCCGCTTACCCTGGCCATTCAAACCCGTGGACAGCTCGAGACTCTGCAGTTTCAGGAAGACCTCGCCTATTACGATGAGCTAGGCCCAACGGAGGTCGAGATTGAGGCCAAGGTGTGGGGCGTTGGCTTCCGTGACGTGTTCCTCGCCCTCGGCCGCTTGGACGAAGATGACTTCGGCGCGGACGTCGCGGGTGTAGTCACAAGAGTCGGCGCTGACGTTCAGTCACTGAAAGCCGGTGACCGCGTTGCTATGCAGACAACGGATGGCATGAAAACGTACCCGAGAGCACACGAGTGGACGACCATCAAGATCGCAGACTCTGTTTCTTTCGAAGACGCCTGCGCCGTCATCATACCCGGTATGACTGCGATACAGTCGCTGATCGAGATTGCACGCCTCCAAAAGGGCGAGAAAGTGTTGATCCATTCAGCATCGGGGGGCACAGGCCAGGTGGCTGTTCAGGTTGCACAGATGGTTGGCGCTGAGGTCTTTGCGACCGTAGGATACGATCACAAGAAGCAGCTACTTATGGACCGATATGGAATCCCTGCGGATCACATCTTCTACAGCAGAGATACTAGTTTCGCACGAGGCATCATGAGGATTACTAACGGTTACGGCGTCGATGTTGTTCTGAACTCGTTGGCAGGCGAAGCCTTACGTGCTTCTTGGGAGTGTATTGCTCCGTATGGAAGGATGGTCGAGATCGGCAAGGCCGATATAAACGCCAACGCGTCGCTGCCTATGGGTTTCTTCGCGAAGAATTGCCTGTACGCAGGCGTCGATCTCCACCACATCGTGAAGGACATGAACAAGAAGGAGCTTGCGCACAAGCTCATGCAGAAGACGATGGACCTGGCCAGAGACGGAAGCATTCGGGCCTCGGCGCCCTTACGCGTGTACGATGTGGACGCAGTGGAGGATGCTTTCCGCTATCTTGCGAGTGGGAAAAATACGGGCCGGATAGTGATTCGAGTTGATCGGTCAACAATTGTCCAGGTAAGTGCCGATAAAACGGGCTCTTTGACTAGGGCTCGTAGAATGGCTACTGACAGGACATCAGAAACAACTGATAAAGGAGAGTACTTGGAGGTTTGACGAGAATGGTACATATCTCGTGGCAGGGGGCCTCGGTGGTATCGGTAGATCGATCCTCAGATGGATGGTTGGGAGAGGCGCGAAACACTTGCTCGTCCCATCCAGGTCTGGAGCTGTCTCTGCCGCCGCTTCGGAGGTCGTGCGTGAGCTTTCCGATCAGAACGTCGTCGTGTCGACCCCGAAATGCGACGTATCTTCGAAAGAGTCCCTCTCGCACATGCTCCGAGAGTCTGCTGCGATCCTCCCTCCAATCAGAGGGTGCATCGTCGCGACCATGGTCCTGAACGTGAGTTATTTTCAAGATAGATGCCCATCAATCCCCATCAGTCGGAATCGTGGCCCTAATAGCTCGTGCGCCTTTTTAGGATTGCATGTTCGAGAACATGACCCTGACACAATGGGAGCAAACCTCCCGCTCCAAGATCGAGGCGTCGTGGAACCTTCACACCTTACTGCCCAGCCTCGACTTCTTCGTCCTGCTTTCCTCGGTCTCGGGTGTAGTCGGCAACCCAGGCCAGAGCAATTACGCGGCAGGCTGCACCTTCCAGGACGCCCTGGCTCGGCAACGCAACCAGCAAGGCCAGAAAGCCATCTCGATTGACCTTGGAGTGATGCGCAGCATCGGCGTTGTCGCCGAGAGCGAGCGGCTCCAGCAGCATTTCCAGGGCTTCAAGGGTTTTGTCCCGATCGAAGAAGCCGAGTTCCTCTCCCTGCTCGATATCTGCTGCGACCCGTCATACCAGCCAGGTGCCCACCAGAGCCAGGTGGTCATGGGCCTCGAGACTCCCGCCAGCCTCCTGGCACGGTCCCTCGAACCGCCTGAACTACTGCAGAGGCCCCTCTTCGCCCGCTTCAGCCAGCTGCCGGGCCGGCCTGGAGGCCGCGGGGGCGGCGATGGCGATGTTGACGCTGCTAGGCTCTTCCGCCAGCTCGAGTCGCCAGTCGAGCGCGCCCAGGTGGTCGTCGATGCATTGTCTAAGCGGCTTGCGCGAACGCTGTCGATCAAGCTTGAGGATGTCGACACGCACCAGGCGCTCCATGCGTACGGCGTCGACTCGCTCATCGCCGTGGAGCTGCGCACCTGGTTGGGTAAGGAGTTTGCGGCGGACGTACCTGTTTTCGAGATTGTGAGTGGCAAGACAATCGAGGCCATCGGAGAGCTGGTAGCCAGGACAACTCGCATTGAGGGAAACGCATAGGGTTGCTAGGGAGTAGATGACTTAGATTTAGAAATCGGAGATTGGCACTAGCAAAAGCGGAGGGTATACCGGCACACAACTTGCTCACCCATAGCCAACCTGCACACCCATAGCCAATTCACATACCTTCCCAGACCCAATACCCAGATATAACACACCCAGCCAAATACAGATATACCTAACACACCCAAATCTA